>JBBCBC010000340.1:0-16000 GCA_037126765.1 Stenogyne calaminthoides
TAACAAAATTATATTTTTAATATTACATGAAATATTTATTTAATTCTATTAATCTAAAAATACTTATATTTTATATTATTATCTAATTTAATAAAAGATAATTATTCTTGTTCAGTGCGATTTTGGAGAAGATAATTAGTAATTTGGAGTTCACTTTATTTAATACTATCTTACACATAATTATATGTGGGCAAAGTATAGTGTGAACAAGTTTTACGGTGAAACTGGTTAAGGAGTATGACTTTTATTACTAAAGAGTGTGACTTTTTACTGTAAAATGTGTGACGTTTTACTATAAAAAGTATTACTCATAAAAGTGAAGAGTATGACTTATATTATATCAAAGAGTGTCGTAGTGATAACGGAAGGGTGTGACTTATATTACTAAAGGGTGTGACTTATATTACTAAAGAGTGTGTCTATAAAAAAAAAATCAATTTTACGATAAACAAGTTTCACAGCATACCTACTCTTATTTGTGACGTTTGCTAATAACTTAGTTAGACAAGTTTGAGGTAATAAATGATATTTTAGTTAACCCAAAAAAAAAAACATATATACTCAAATAAACATCTAGTAAAATTAAAATTTGAATTACACAGCAATAATTAACCAAAAGCACTTTATATCACCAAAAAAAAATAAAAAATCTTATCAATTTATGTTCATAATTTATTTATTTTTGGATTCACACTCATGTAATACTCTTAGATTTACCATATATATATTAATTCTAGATTTAAGAACTTGGATAGTAAAAAAAGGGAATTAATGAAACAAACATTCAAACCTCAGAAGCAAAGAAGAAAAAAATCAGAGATAAATATGCAAAAAAATGAAATCTGAAAAGTGGAGAAAAAATCTGAAAATATGGATTCTTGGGCTTCAGAATAGGAGAAAAATCGGCAACATTTTGAGTGTCGAAATACTTAATCACACCTTCATTTTTTAAAGGGATCATGTGTTAATGCATAAGTCCTACCAAACATCAAATTAGGGGTGTTAGTGTATTTATCACCCACTAATAATCCTTACCAAACATGCTCTTAAATTACAAAACAAAGCAACTTAATTAATTTTGTATCTTTTATAAATCATATGGAATTTAATTTTCTATGTTATTAATATGTCTGACTTGACTGCAGAAAAAATAGGTCACCAATGCATAAAATATTGAGTGTTAATCGGAAATCTTCTAATCAAGTCATGGTCAACTGGGTTTTTGGACCCAATTACACTCTAAAACCCTCTGCAAATATATACTCCCTCTATTCCTGTATAAATTTTCCTTTTCATTTTAACACTTTGATTAAAGGATAATAGTAAAATAATTGGTACATTTATTAAAAAGTAAAAGGTATTTTTGAAAACCAGAAGAAAGAAAAAAGATGCGGTGAGGTAATGAGTAGAATAATGAGTGACACGTGATGATAAAAAATATAGATAATAGAGTTAAGATTTTTCATTTATGATAGGGGAAACTTATTGTGGGATGGATAAAAAAACAAAATTTGAAACTTATAATGAGATGGGAAAAGTATTTATTTTGAGTGAATCTCTCGTGTGTATCGGGTGCATCGTGAACTCTATAGTATATTTAAACATACATAACTTTTTGCACAAAAACACTCAACTTGTTTAAACTGAAATGTGCAATTACATATTTAGTAGTTCCACTTTCAGTATAAATAAATTATATATTTTTTTAAGGAACAAATTACATATTTTAATGAAATAAGTTTTATGTATCTAAAATACAAGATAAAGTGAGTAATCTATCCATTGCGTAGACTTAACATATTCCAGAAAATTTAGGCTATGTGTGTTTTGGGATTCACACAGATGAACTTAGGATTTTGTGCTCACCGTCTCATACGAGTTTGAGATTTAGAATCTAGTTTTCAAATTCCACATTCAATCCACACCTACAAATACCTATAAAACTTATTATTACTCTTCCCAATACATCACATTTTATACACTATATTACTCTTCTCAATATAATATAATAATACAACATCAATCACTATTAAACATTAATTTGACATAAAGTTAAATCTTATCTTACTCAAATTCCAAAATAAACACATATATTTACTATTTATCAAGAATTATAAATCCTTGGATTCTAAAATCTTGATTTGCTCTGCACACTTAAATCTCAAAACAAACTCAGGAGTTTAGAATAATAAAAGTAAAAAAGAAACAAATATAATTGTGTAGTTACACAGAAGGTTTTAAAATTTCCAAATAAGTGTGTAGTCTTTTTTTTAATATTGATTCAAACCAAAAATGAGCTCGTAATTACAACCGACAACAGAGTACCGGCAACCGGTTCAACGGGTAAATAATCCTAATTATCATAAAAAGAAATAAAAAAAACCAATTAAATTAAATACGCGACAAAATATTATGATAGAAAGACAACTGTACTCTTTTTTTTTTTTTTTTCCGTCAAAAAGACAACTGTACTCGAGTGTACATAACTTGAGAAGTTTAGAGAGAGAGAGAGAGTGAGAAATTGGGTATGAACATCTTCATATGAAATCAAATGCCCATCTGGGCCTTCTCCTAATTGCGAATTCGATTCATCACTGAATAAACCATTTCTTCTCTTGCATTTCCTGGTTATAGAGTGTTAATATGGAGGCAAGCGGGGGAATGGTGGCTGGATCGCACAAAAGGAATGAGCTCGTCAGAATTCGCCACGATTCTGACAGTGCGGTATGGATTTTCCTTAGTTGATTTGGGTTTTTTAGTTATTTAATTAGTTGTTATGTTATTGTGTTGTAATGGTGATTGAATTGGGATCTGATTGTTAAGAATCTTGACATGGAGTGAGAAATGGGTTGAGCTTAATTCTTCTTTCTGAATTGTTGTTTTTAAGTTGTTTTTGAGCTTTTGTGCTAGTTTGGGTGTAATTTGCACAAAATGTTGTGTTTAGATCGGTGTGTCGGTTGACGCAGATTAGATGTTGTAATCCATTTGTCGGCGCTTGTTTTTTTCTCATATGTGCTCCTTAAGTTGTTTTTCTTGATGTTCTTATATTGTTTTTCTCTCTGTGTGTTTACTTGGAGCTTAGGTTCTCTTTGATTGTTACTGCAGAGTTCAGAGTTTTAGTTTTCTGTAAGATTTGTAGATCAGCTGTAAATTGCTGCAATATATACTGGGTAATATTAGGATCGAACAAGATTGACTGCCATTTGACTGATTTTGATGATAATAAGAGATATTAGAGGTTTGTTCAGTGATTGCTTGGCTGTACTTGGAAACGATACCTGATTTATTTTTATATTATTTGACTTGATGAACTGAATCGATTTGTTAAGACCCTATATTGATCGTTAAATGCATGTTCATGGTGCAGCCAAAGACATCAAGAACTTGAATGGAAAGATGTGTCAGATTTGTGGGGATACTGTTGGAGTGGGGGCCAATGGTGATGTCTTTGTTGCTTGCAAATCTAATGTGCCTTTCCAGTTTGCCGTGCTTGTTATGAATATGAGCGAAAGATGGAAATCAGTCTTGCCCCCCAGTGTAAGACTAGGTACAAGACACAAAAAGGTTAGTGGACTTTTCATAATTTACTTCCAATTCTTTTGTCCAGCTTTTTTCACACTATACAGAAGCATATGGGCTTATTTTTTTTCTGCATATAGGGAGTCCAAGAGTTGATGGTGATGATGAAGAAGATGACATTGATGATTTGGAAAATGAATTAAGTTATTCTCAGGGAAAACTCAAGGCTAGATCTCAATGGCATGGTGATGATGTTGAGCTATCTGCATCTTCCAGACGGGAATCTCAGCAGCCAATTCCTCTTCTTACCAATGGACAGCCAGTAAGTCAAGCAAACACATTGTTGATAGATTTGGTTACTTACAGTAAGTTCATTTGATGTTGCATAGCTAGAACTGATTGGATCCAAATGTGCAATAATGCTTCCAAAAATTATATCTTAATATCTCCTCAATGAATTTGTTGTTGGAATTTGCTCCTGGCATTTTGTAGCCCAGGCAAAAAAAAGAAAAAGAAAAACCGACTATTTTAAGCCAATGAATGAATTTTGCAAATCTGAATAACTGGTCAAAGGTGAGTATAAAACCACATCACATTGGGCATGTCTGATTTGGGATTTTTAGAAATCCGGTTCTACGTTGGAATTTTAGAATCGGTTTTTAATACCTAATATCACCCCTTTAAATACCATTTTTTTTCTACACCACACCCTCTTCAATGAACCATTAATGCAAATGGGGTTTTTTTTTTTTTTTTTATCTCACTCTTATTTTATTACTTTTCACACCTTCTATTCTCACTTTTGAAGTTTCAATAAAACACATTACAATTACAATCAACAATCAACAATAATATAATAAGACAGCATAACACTCTTACACATTGATTTGACATAAAGTTAAACCATAACCTAATCCTATTTAAATCTCAAAACACACGCAAATACTTTTTATCAAGATTCTGAATTCCTTTAGTTTTTGAATTCAAATCATCTAAATCCCAATCCAAACATACCCATTGTACCTTTTCCTTTATTGTTTCATCAGCAAGACACTGTTATCTTTAACTCAATATAAGATTGAATAACATTTTATTGACAAAATTTTCTTATTATACTCTGTTTGTATGATTTATTTCAATTAGATCCTTTTGTTAGCCTTTCTTTGGGGAACAACAAAGGAACATTAAATATCTCAGCAGATTGCTGCTTTTGGAAACCCATGGTCGTGGACCTGTTGATGGACGCACTGTCCTTTTTTCATTTCCTTAAATACTTTATGACAAATTTATTCTATATGTCACCGCATGTGATGAATCATGATGCATGTCTTTACCTTCTTCTTAACTCAAATTAATTTATGTTTCCGTCATATTTTCCATAACTGATAGGTCTCTGGTGAGATTCCTCCTTCTACACAAGATACTCATTCTGTCAGAAGTATGTCAGGTCCTTTGGGTCCCGGAGATCGTGTTCATTCCCTTCCATATGTTGATCCACGGCAGCCAGGTACCAACTAAATAAATATATTTACTTTGTTATATTATGTCTTTAATCTTTGTTACATGCAAACAATTTATAAATTCATTAATTTCTGCAGTTCCTGTAAGAATAGTTGACCCGTCCAAGGACTTGAATTCTTATGGGCTTGGGAATGTTGACTGGAAAGAGAGAGTGGAAGGATGGAAACTAAAACAGGAGAAAAATTTGGTGCATATGAACAACAAATACAGTGAAGGGAAAGGAGATATTGAAGGCACTGGGTCAAATGGAGAAGAACTACAAATGTAATTATCATATGATAAATTAAGTTATTGTTTTAAGAGTAAAGAAATAACATTTTCCTTTCATAAATGACCAAACTAATATTTCTGTTAGAACAAGCAGATAATCATTTGTCTTCTACTCTCTGATTTATTTATTGACATGAGGATAGAGATTATCTTTTGCTCTTTGCTTCAATTTTTCCTTTTGGAGCATATTTCTCTCCTCGATAATTCAACACTATCTTTTCTATGGAATTGCTCTTTGGATGCTCGTTTAATATATCTATCTGAAAGGATGCTAATAATTTTTGTGCTTGATAGGGCTGATGATGCTCGCCAACCCATGAGCCGTGTTGTGCCTATTTCTTCTTCTCATCTTACCCCTTATCGTGTTGTGATCATTCTTCGATTGATCATCTTGGGATTTTTCTTGCAATACCGTTGCACTCATCCAGTGAAAGATGCTTATCCTTTGTGGCTGACATCAGTTATCTGCGAAGTCTGGTTTGCCTTTTCCTGGCTTCTCGATCAGTTTCCAAAATGGTACCCTGTTGATCATGAGACCTTTCTTGAAAGACTTGCATTGAGGTAAGTCAATCTTTTTTTGAAATTCGATACTGAGTTGGTCTTATGTAAAACAGTTTTACCATACAACTGATTCGCAACTATCGCTTTATAGTAAAACAACTAATGCTTTTGAATGAAACAATTAATACTGACAAACTAATATGTTTTAATGAAACAACTAATACAATTGATTCTCTTCTCTTTTCACAGATACGATAGGGAGGGCGAGCCTTCCCAGTTAGCACCGGTTGACGTGTTTGTGAGTACAGTGGACCCCATGAAAGAGCCTCCCTTGTAACTGCCAACACCGTATTATCCATCCTGTCTGTGGATTACCCAGTCGACAAAATCTCGTGTTATGTTTCGGATGATGGTGCAGCAATGCTGACCTTTGAAGCACTCTCTGAAACGGCAGAATTCGCCAAGAAGTGGGTACCTTTCTGCAAGAAGCATAGTATCGAGCCTAGGGCCCCTGAATTCTATTTTGCTCAGAAGATAGATTACCTTAAGGACAAGATTCAGCCTTCCTTCGTCAAAGAGCGAAGATCGATGAAGGTAAATAACAAGTTCATCAAGTAAAACAGTCTCCGATAAGTTCATCTAGTAAATCAGAAACTAATATTGTTCAATGTAAACAAGTAATACTGTTCAGTGAAAACAACTAGTAATACTTATCAACTATTACCTTTTAGTAAAATAACTAATACCATTTAAAAATGCACTTGAGTTGCACGGTGCAACTGGTGCATAGAAGTATTTTCTAGTTGACAATGGCCAATGGGTTATAATTATATTTCCAAACATGTTTTCCTGCAGAGAGAATATGAGGAATTTAAGGTACGGATAAATGCGCTTTCGCAAAAGGCTCAAAAGATGCCTGAAGAAGGGTGGACAATGCAGGATGGGACTGTTTGGCCTGGAAACAACACACGGGATCATCCAGGAATGATCCAAGTACTGTTTTTGCACCCTCGAGTATTCAAGTACTTTTCCTTTTGTTTGTTTTTTGTAATAATATTTTAAACCTGCATTTGTTTAACAGGTCTTTTTGGGGCATAGTGGGGGATTTGATACAGATGGAAATGAGTTACCTCGATTGGTTTATGTTTCTCGTGAAAAGCGACCTGGATTCCAGCATCACAAGAAAGCCGGAGCTATGAATGCTTTGGTAGGTTCACACTCCCCATCATAATTAAGACATTCCAACTGTGTGTTAGTTAATGATACGCTTCATAATATCATTAATTTAAGTTCTGAAATAAATTACCCGTGGGCGTTATTGCTTGGAGCGTAAGTTAGGGTGTTGAGAGTTTATTTATATTGCTTTGTTTTTTTAGCTAAGGCATCCAGAGGGACCATAGAATTTGGGAAATGGCAATTGTTGCTTGGGCAGGATTTAATCCTGTAAAACTTTTGTATTATATTTATATTATTTTCTTGTTACTCAACCCTTTACTCCATCAGTTGATTTGTCTTATTCAAAAATATTCATGGAGTAGCTTGAAGTTGCCTTAGGAGTTGTTGATGACCAATCGTGCTATATGTTTAACTTCTCTGGGATTTTGAAAATATTGAGGAATATTTTTTCCCAAGAATTGCAGCATCCTTGTCTTACATTTTTGTAGGTATGTAAGTTTATGATTCAATGAGATTGCTCAATAGTCAAGAAATTATCACCACAGGATAGTCGAAAGCCATACTGCTAACATAAGATTGTCTGCAAGCCATATTTTTTGGTTCTCGGCCCAAATTAACTAAATTTGATGTTCATCAGACCATTTTTTCAAGATTTGAATCATGCCTTATAGCATAAGGAATTTAGCTAAAGAGTTAAATCCATAAGTTTTCTTTTCTTATAGTATTTTGGTGGAATTGTTTCTCTTCTCCACTGATTGATGCTTTTCTATATGTGCTACAGATCCGGGTCTCTGCTGTCCTCACAAACGGAGCATATCTTCTGAACGTTGATTGTGATCATTACTTCAATAATAGTAAAGCCGTTAAAGAAGCCATGTGCTTCATGATGGATCCTGCTCTTGGAAGGAAAACTTGTTACGTTCAGTTTCCACAACGTTTTGATGGCATTGACTTGCACGATAGATATGCCAATCGCAACATTGTGTTTTTTGATGTAAAAAGAAAAAAAAACTCATTTCTTCTGCTTCTGTTATATTACTCTCTATCAACTATTTATATTTGTCAATTTTCATCTCTGCAGATCAACTTGAAAGGATTGGATGGCCTTCAGGGTCCCGTCTATGTGGGAACTGGGTGCTGCTTTAACAGACAAGCTCTATATGGCTATGACCCGATTCTAACAGAAGAAGATTTGCAACCTAACATTATTGTCAAAAGCTGTTGCGGTCAAAGAAAGAAGGGAAGGAGTGCCAATAAGAAGTACATTGATAAGAAACAAGCAGTTAAAAGGACTGAGTCAACCATTCCGATCTTCAATATGGAGGACATGGAAGAGGGTGTGGAAGGTCGGTTCTATTATTCGTTCATTGCTTTCTTTAAGTTGCTTAAAAATTATTGTCAAACCCTCCGTCTGTCGTAGTCTCGATTTTCTGGCCCTGCTGATCTTATAACTTCGACTCTTCGATTTATATATTTGGACAAATACTTCTGTTGCACCATGCAACTCAAGTGCATTTTTAAATGATATTAGTTGCTTTACTAAAAGATATTAGTTGGTCAGTATCAGTTGTTTTCACTGAACAGTATTAGTTTTCGTTGAACTATTTGTTTGTGTTGACAGGATATGACGATGAGAAGTCACTTCTGATGTCTCAAAAGAGCTTGGAGAAACGGTTCGGTCAATCTCCTGTCTTTATTGCTGCTACCTTTATGGAACAGGGAGGTATTCCACCTACAACAAATTCAGCTACTCTTTTGAAAGAAGCTATCCATGTTATTAGTTGTGGATACGAGGATAAGACCGAATGGGGAAAAGAGGTACATTAATTTTAGGCATAAACTATTTTTCGTTTCAAAGAGCCATTTAAGTATCAAAATTTTATTTCACGAGCTCCATCCAGATGAAAATTGATAGAATTTTTTGACTCATATTAATGGTATTTTCCGCGATCCCTTTTAGTACCCAGCACCTGTTAAGAGTTGAATTAACATGCACATATAACATTTGGACATTAATAAAATTAACATATACATTATTTAACGGGACAATCAAGATGCATGAAAAAAAATTCCGTCAACTCTCGTCTCGAGGGAGCTCGTGAAATAAATTTCAATACTCGAAGAGCTTTTTTGAAACAAAAAAAATCAATTATCAAAACAAAAATTGATTGTTTAGGGATCTATATCAGCCTTGTGCCTCAATTTTACTTCGCTTTGATCGAATTATATTAATTCATAAAGTCTAATTCTTCTTCGCTTTAGCTTGGGTGGATATATGGTTCTGTCACAGAAGATATTTTAACGGGCTTTAAGATGCATGCACGGGGATGGATTTCAATATACTGTATGCCTCCTCGCCCAGCATTCAAGGGTTCTGCTCCAATCAATCTGTCAGATCGTCTGAACCAGGTCCTTCGGTGGGCCCTGGGATCCATTGAAATTCTTCTAAGCAGGCATTGCCCTATATGGTATGGATACAACGGGAAATTGCAGCTCCTGGAGAGGCTCGCATATATCAACACCATTGTTTATCCTCTCACCTCCATTCCGTTGCTCGCTTATTGTGTTCTTCCTGCTGTCTGTCTTCTCACCAACAAATTTATCATTCCTGAGGTAATTATCACATTATGCTATTTTGTTCTTTTGACAATTTTCTGGAGGGTGACTTGAGGGGTCAATATTAAGAATCGTCATGTGACTTGGGTTGTGTCCAATTTTAGTACTATATGCTTTTGGTTTTAGTCCAAAAGGACCAAAATTGGAAAAAGTAAAAATATACTGGACAAAGTTGGACACAAAAAGGGAGCAAAATTGCCACCCAAAGGACAAAAAATGAAAAAGTGACAGAATACAACACTAAAATTGGACACCACCTAAGTTATAGGATGATTCTTTATATTAACTCTTGACTGAGACCACTTGTTTAATTGTTTAAATCTTGCATTTGGTTTTTTTCCACCACTATTACGATCCTGTATTCCTGTGCATGTATGTGTGTTTAAATCTTCTTGGTTAGACTTGAACTGGTCATGAATTTGAAATTTATAATGAGAGATCCATCATACTCACTTGAAACTACATTTTGATTAATTTTGGTGGATTTGAAATCAATTTAAATTGGAGTCATTCGAATTCCTTTTCCTCAAACTCTCTCCCCAAACCAAATACAGCCCTACAACTCGTTTATTGGACTCAATTGTTCTTACATTCCTCTGCAGATAAGCAACTTCGCTAGCATGTGGTTTATTCTTCTCTTTGTCTCGATTTTCGCCACTGGCATTCTTGAAATGAGATGGAGTGGTGTTAGCGTCGAGGATTGGTGGAGAAACGAGCAATTCTGGGTCATTGGTGGAACATCAGCTCATTTCTTTTGCCAGATTCCAGGGTCTCCTGAAAGTGCTAGCGGTATTGACACCAACTTCACCACACTTGAAGGCATCTGATGAGGATGGGGACTTTAACGAGCTTTATGTCTTCAAATGGACATCTCTCCTCATTCCTCCCACCACAGTCCTCATCTTTAACATTGTGGGAATTGTGGCTGGTGTTTCGTATGCTATCAACAGTGGGTATCAGTCTTGGGGCCCTCTTTTTGGAAAATTGTTCTTCGCTATCTGGGTTATTGTACACTTGTATCCCTTCCTGAAAGGTTTATTGGGCCGTCAGAATCGCACACCCACAATTGTTATTGTGTGGTCTATTCTTCTTGCATCAATCTTCTCTCTGCTCTGGGTTAGGATCGACCCCTTCACATCCGCTGCTACAAAGAGAGCTGCGCAAGGACAATGTGGTGTCAACTGCTAAGGTAATTAAACAACTATTTTGTTAGAAGAGCGATGTGTCTCTAGTAAATGGGATGTATGTGTGTGTATAGACGGATAAGAAACTATATAGTGAAGTTGGGTCCCTAAGTTATGGTGCACCGTGATGGATTATGTTCATTCAGTATTTATGGTCATTTTGATTCAAACTACTTTGAGTGTTGCATTCAATTTCAAGAATTTGTATTTATGGGAACCCTTGATAGTGTAGCCAACAAGTTCTCTCTCTCTCTCCCCCCAACGAAGGTATGATTGTATTCATTAAACCAATGCATTTTCAAGTAGGGTAAAGTCATATATTACCATGCTGGTTTGTATTTTATGTGTAATTTTAGATAGTATCAGTTGTTTCTTAAAAGGTACCACTTTGATCATTAGTTTCACTTCGTTGTGAATAATTGAAAACTGCTCGTTGGTTTTCAAAAAACAAGAATGTATATATAGTTTGATTATAAAATTATTGATGTAAATTAATTGTACGGTAAAATTATTTTAAGTTAGACCGACTCTTCAAGTATAACATAAAGCAAGCAACTGCCAATAGGAGAATATATCCATTGGCTTTTTATGGATCTTGTGTATTATACTATTATATATGGGTGATATACACATTATTTATTTTTGGACAATTGCCTGATTCTCCACAAGCAATGAAAGTCACGCTTGCTATATTTGTGGTGCTTGAATTTGTAAATAAATAAAAATATTATTTATTTATATTTATATATTAAATATATATCCACATATTGAAGTGGATAATATCAAAATAAGAATTCAGTTAACTTCCAAAGAATAAATGGGAATAGAATTGAATCAGTTTGATACGGGTATTTTGTGTTCTCCTACGTTCTCACAGTTGACAGAATACTGAGAAAAGAAAAAACAAGTTTCTCTTCTCATGCACATCACGTATATACACAAATCAGTGACACTTAATATTGTGAATAATGGAAGCAATTCGTGAATCTATTCAAGTGATTGTGTTTCGGACTAAGAGAATCCATTAAGTACGATGAATTCAACCGGTTCGATATTTTTCACTTTGCATTTTAAAAATAGTGGTTAGTGAATTTCTAACCCGTGTTCCAACATTGGTATCCGCAGCCATTGCGTTGGATTCTCGTGAAGCGCTTCTTATTCTCATCTGAATTATGCCTCGGATGTATTTTACGATTTAATTTTATTGAAGCATGTTTTTATGATTTTTCAAATTTCGTGATTTAATGAAACGGGTATTTTGGGTCTGAAATTGTTATTGTATGTCTTTGTGATATGATGTAGAATATATCTGCAAAGTTTCGCATTTTTGGCCCAAATAGCTTATGAGAAAATAAATTGTTTTTTGAAAATTTTTGTGAACTTTTTTTTCAAATTAAAATCAATGCACCAGTATGAATTGTGATAATTACTTGTTACTGGATTGTTCTATGTTGAAAGACAATTCCATGGGTATATAATTCGTTAATTTTGGTTGAGAAACGAGTGAGATATGTTTTTTTGAAAAATTTCACGTTTTTTGGGACCATTCCGCAAAGTTTCAGAAAATTCAGGGGTTAATTTTTTAGAATTTGAAATTCGTAAGGACCTATTCGCAATTTCTGAAACTTTTTAATTTTGACCAAATTAGATTCGGTCAAACCGGTCCAAGGTCAACCGAATCGGCAATGAGAGCTGCCGATCCATCGCAACCTGACAAGGAGCGCGATTTCACTCGCCTTACTCTCATGGCGGCGCTGCGTGTATGTCACGGTCGACCCCGCAAACATGTGATGGCGCGTGTGAAACACGCGCCAATTTCGATAAGTCGACAAGGCGTGTAGAGACTCACGCCATGAAATCGTGTTGATCGGTCACACGCTGGCGGCGCGTATGATGTACCCGATCACGGGTGGCGCTGGGCGCCCACAGTCGGCGGTTTTCGACGGGCTTCAATGGTTTCCCTACCAGATTTCGGGTTTTGCCCGCTTGAGCTATTTTCCGGTGAGTTCGCGCCAATGCAATCTTGTTTGGGCTCGTTTTAACTCCAATTTTTGTTCCTAAAGTTGCTACATTCATGTTTTTCAGTGTAGATTCTTAATTTGCATATTTTGGAAGCATTTGAGTGAAGAATGTTCACGTGCTTATTTATCTATGGAATTGAGAACCACAGTTAAACTTAGTTTCACTTACGAATTAGCTTATTATGCTTGAAAATTAATTTTCTTGCATAATTGTAAGATTGATAATTCATGTGTTGAATTATTCAACCATCAATGTTTAAATGGTTGCTCATTTTATAGATATGACTCGATTATGAATGAACATTTGTTGTTCAAGAAATTCGAGTTAATGAAGTTATGCTCAATTTTTTTTTAAGAATTACATGAAAAATTAGCACACTATTTTGGAACATTAAGTTGCTTGACGGAGATGAATAATTTATCGCTCTTTCTTATTATCACGTCCGGTAGTTCCAATTCAATAGCTCAGAACTTAATAAGAATTAAAATTGAGCTATGATATTTTTAAGAATACTTATAGTAGTCTTCTTGAATTAAATTATGTCAAGATTGGAATCCTTAAGATATATTGATAATATTATGTGAAAAATGATTGGTGGATTGGGTTAAAGATTTAAGTAGACAAGCTGTTGGAACGACATGTCTATGTATTATAATGATTCATTTGATTCGATGTTATTAACTTGAGAGTTAAAATTAACACTTGGACAGAATCATCACCTAGATCCTTACGCCAATTTTTTCCATAATTTCAGTACTAAATGTAGTGCTTCAAGAGACATAAATGTCCAAGAGAATTTGAACTATTCATGAAATTTGTCTGATAGTGTTGTTGAAATATGATTTAATTGGAATAACCTTGGTAGTTGATATGATTTTTTTGGGCTTATAGTAGCCATTAGATTTTCTTGACTACTTTAAGTTATTTTATTAACTCATAACATGATTGTGTTTTATTACGTTTATAATGATAAATGTTATTAAGCATAGAGTTTCATGTTGTTAAGCGGGAGTTTTAGCTATTTATTGGAGTAAAAGCTAAAACTATTTGTGTTCATGTTTTGGAACTGAATCTGATTGATGATGATACTTAATGAGATTGATGATTAATGACTTTAAGTTATTTTTCTATATCAAATTTTGTATCAAGTTTTTCAGATATTTGTTAGCTTAACATTGAACATGTTGATACATAAATAAATTCAAACTAAGAGAATCTAGTGCTTACGATGAATTCAACCGGTTAGATATTTTCCACTGCAATTCTGGAATAGAGGTTAGTGAATTTCTAACCCCGTGTTCCAACAGAATTTTTTGAAAACAGTGAAACCAATTTTCACGATTTATCGTATAGCAAGGGCTGGTACGATGAACAATTTATCTTCAACTAAAGATCTCATGTCATAGAGTATAATTTAAACATGATATTTTAACACTTTGAAAAGAATGAATGTTGATTTATATTAATATATACCCCATCTAATATATGAGCCCATCTCCTGTCTCTACATGTTTGAACTAATCAAGCTTACATAAATTTTCTTACAAAAATGTTTTGGCCCGGAAGGAGTATTTTCCAGGAGACATGTAGTGATTCTTCATATCAAGAAATGAAAAGAAAATAGCAATTCTTTCATATCAATTGAGAGAGTGTCAATTCAAAGACGTTCATTCAAATAAATAACTAGAGCTTGGAAAAGAGAATTTTAAGAAGGCACGACGACCAATCGCAGCCGAAATCAACATTTTGACGTTAGGATGCTGATCCGATCACCAGGTTTCGGCATTCTGGCAATATTACCTAGAGTCCTAGAGATGATGATGCCTTACAGATATTCGACTTTTCAGTTTTCACACTCACCAGCTTTGACAAAGAAGACAAACCACAACAAAACATGTTTTCGGTGTTTAAGAGAGAACTTAAGTTTGATGGGAGCACAAAATAACACCAAATCCAACCATTATTATATATACTACACCAGTTACCAACCACTACAGCTAAAAATTGCCACTTTTCCCCAGTAAAGTTAAAACTAGTGTAGCATTCCACTGCAATAAAAATATACTTCCACCTTAACTCGCTTCTACCCATTTCGTTTCGTGTGTTCAATCTATTACCAGTTTAACCCCCTATGTATACATGTAAAAGAGTATTGAGGAAACTAAAAGTTCAGCAACGATTTAATACACAAGGGAGGAGAGAGGGGTGGGCAGGGGTACCCCTGGGGAGATGATGACAATGCTACCTTGGCTGTCTTCTCACCAACCGGTTTATTTGACAGACGCACGCTTGTATCTTTTTTGAGAACAGACGCCAAATTTTCTTTTGCCTTTAGGGAAAGCAACATCTCCAGCTGCTGTGCCTGTTCGACCTTTTTTACGACAAGATATAGCCGTTTCAACGCCTTTGACAATGTCCAGGAGCATTGGTGCAGTCGTGAATTTCCCCGCCCCAGTTTCAAGGCGGGAGGCAGGCTACCGCTTGAAATTGGGGGGCTCGACTTTTTGCTGGTATCCAGCTGGAAGCTGAAGGCAGAAGCAGGGAGTCATTGGAGAACGAGGCTTTGAAAAAAGCCAGATCGATTATCCCCTGCAGAAGAAAAAAAATATATTTTGGGAAAATTATCAGATCAGAAGAACAATATCACTGTAATTTATCATAGGAGTACTTCTTTTTATGAACAAGATCTACAGAGTTTGAACCCAAAAGAATGTGAGTGTCAAAAAAGGATCCAAGAAAAACAAATCATTAAGATGATAAGGCTCCCAGATAGATAAAAGAATAGGATAATATCATTTTTGGTCCCTAAAGTTTACGTTTTTCAGTTTTGGTCCCCCACTTTCCTCACTATCAAATTTGGTCCTAGTTGTACACTTTTTACTATCACATTTGGTCCCACAGTCTGTTGACTGACGGAACCAACTACTTAAATGTGCTACATGTAATTATTTAGATGTTTTGTACTTAAATGTAATTGTCGAAAAAAAAAAATTACAACTTTTTAACTATTACATTTAAGCGTGCCCAAGAAGTTGATTCCGTCAGTCAATGGACGGTCAACTAATGATGGGACCGAATGTGGGAGTAAAGTATACTTTTTAGACCAGACTTGACAGTGAGTTAAAAAAGGAGACGAAAACTGGAAAAGGGGTAAACTGTAAGGACCACAAATGATATTATCTCGAATGGAA
>JBBCBC010000056.1:0-170090 GCA_037126765.1 Stenogyne calaminthoides
TCCATGTATGGAAATCTCCAAATGCAAGTTGATATCAGAACCCTGAGGTTCACATACCCCATGATTATAGCCTTCTGAAAATTGATAGGAATAATCATTCGGATCATCATAACTACTAATTATTTCAGGGAAGAAACAGTTTCCAGAGACATCAATCCAAGCAATAGGTTGCTGTATACCAGTATTCATGTCCAGTCGAATCATATGCAAGAAATCTAGCAAAATCTTATTTCCATCAACCTCCACTTCAACTGCAGCCTTCTTATGCATGAAATCATTGTTGACAAACGAAATGACATCCTGTGAGAAGTCGGTCCATTCATCATTGGTATAATACATCAGGCGATTCAGAATCCCACTTTTCTTGAAGTTTGAATAATATTTAAGCAAACGCTTGCCAGATGAAAAAGCACAACTCTCATACTTGTTTGTAGATCCATCCAGTTTTGTCCGCTTGGCAAGATTATGGACTGGTGGACTCAGAGAGGCTTGCGGAGGGAACGGCACATGTATAGCTCCCGCAGAAGAGATGGTGCGTTGGTCTGACCATTTTCTCTTCAGATTAATAGCAATACTTTGGCGACTATCCAATGCCTTTTCGAATTTTGTGTTCATGTCTGCCTATATCAATGTCTAACAACCAATTCGCAGCCGAGAGTACAAGAACAAGAGCTCTATAACCTTTACTCTTTGTTTTGCCTCAAAGAGACGCAGACAGCAGAAAAAGTGGAGAAGACCTGAATAGCAGGATAATTGCTTAGAAATTTGAACACAAATAAAGCAATCTTAAAGCTAATATTAACACTTCTGCAGCTAAAATAAATCACCAGAAACCACAAGTTCCTCAGCTGTCTCTCGGTAACGAATGGAAATGTAGTGCAGCAAAAAGGCCACTTCCTTTATTATTAAGAACAAGCAAAGCAAAGAATTTAAAGAAAGATCTTGACATCATGCTTAATCATTTTTACCAGGAGCCGGTTTAGTTGTATTAAATTGCCTAATTAAATGCAGATTAGCATTAAACTGGTCAAATTTAAATCACATAAAAAAAATGCATATATGCAATTCTTTTAAGTTGCAACTTTCACCAAGCAAGTCTAATTGAAATACTGTTTGCTTGAGTATCTGTCCATTACACCTAATTATCATAGCATAGAACTTACAGAAGGTGAATCAATGGTGGTATACTTGCTATTTCAAAATAACAACTTTAATTTCATAGTGGCACAAAAAGCAGAAGAGTTGGTCAAGATTCCTTACGAAAATGATTGGATGGGAAAATAAAGAAGACTTATGAAACTAACATAGATGGAAAAATTAACAAAATTGGTATCTCATCGGATATTTAGCTAAATGCATTTGCTTCACAAATTCCAGGAAAGAAAATTCTAGGCAGACAAACAGTTGATAGAGACAACTGGCAGCAATCACTGATTAAATAAGGAGTTGGATTGTTAAAAGCTCAAAAGAATTTCATCAAATTCTTGTCAAAAACTATTAATAGTTCATTTGTTTCTTTTTAGATATTATATTCTGTACAATTTTATTCAAATAGCAAAGTAAGAGTCCAGAAGGATTTCTGTAAATGTATCTCCACAGGTTTGGTAAGTAAGTCTTACTATCGGCTCTGCTAATGTGTTAAAGGTCAATTTAAGACATTATTAAAATTTATCAGTTCATGTGGGAAGTTTTAGAAGCCTACATAAACTAAATTTTAAGGAATAAGATTAATAGACAAGTTTACCACAAACTTATAGCTATCTCGTGATCGGTATCACCACATTCCTGTTGTGATGCATCTATATGATAAATGATCCTAAGCTTCTTACTTGTCAAACTTTCTCCCCAACCTAACCCTCAGTAAGTTTCTGCCGATCCATCGGTTAACAAATTGACCTTATAGTGTTCTTTGACGGACGCAATAAGTCAAACATTTCCAACTTTTTGTATTATTGATGACCCTAATTTTATATTTCAAGCTCTTTGCGACGCAAACATGTTAACAGGTCAAAATAATAAAACTTTCTTCTCAAACCTTTCCTTATTGAGACTCCTTAACCCATATTCTAACATCAATACAAGCTATAACATTTTTGTAAATTTGAACATAACTCATGTTATCTGCGAATGCGTAGTTTTTGCAAGTTTATCAATTAATTGTTCTGCTTAGAGTTTCTCATCCCTTCTGAATCTGATTTTGCAGGACCCTGCAAGAAATACCCTAAACGAAACCTTGATTATTTTCTAAGCTCTGAAGAGAAATCAAAATTTATTTCTCCATTTAGTTTTAAAAACAATAGTCTCTTGTATGTTAAAAACTCTACGAAATCTTATCTAGAAATAATTGGTTAAAGCTAGTACAGCTGGCTTAGGGACAAATGATAATGCAATTTCTTACATACCATTAATTACATTCACAATCAAGCGACAAGAATAGTATACTGGACATGTAAAATACTGTTAAAAACTTGTCAGGAACGTGCTAGAAATGACTTCATTAACTTGCTAAGTTCTCACTAAACCATGTATGGTACATTTAAAGCAAGAGATTTTATCGTAATAATTGCATGCGAGACTACAAGATATAGTTCATACCCACACCTTTCTAGAGTTCACAAAACAGTTGTTAAGGACGCAATGTGCACCAAGGCTTAAGAGGGATCATAGCCCCCAAGGAGCACCTCTTGTCCTCTTTTACCCGGATCAAGATTATCCGTCCAGAAAGGCAACCAATGTTCCAATAGCAAAATCACGAAGAGTAACCGCAGATGAAGGAACCCATATATTGGAAGTTCCACCGAATATGAGCACTGTTATAACATCTGACGAAGATGTGTAAAAACATTAAAAAAAAAAATTAACGGAGAATACACCCTTGACAATGCGACACCAAATACGAGGGATGCGATGATTTTCGGAAAACAGATTCATCTGCAAAGAATTAGAGGAAACCCCTTGGGTCCTTTACAGTGAATTTTAAGGGAGAGAGAAAGAGGCCCTCTTTCTGGGGACAAAGCGAAGAAAAAATGGGAAAGATAGAGAGAGCATACTAGAGAAGGGGTAAGGGGAGAGAGGAGACGCAATGTAAACGAGGCCATAGAGAGAAGAATGTAATGGGGAGACGCTGGAAGGTCAAGAATTTAGAATTATCCCTAGCCCATTTGATATCCTTTTCCTCTTAAACCCACCCTCACAAAGTAAATGGGGCCTAATGAGATACACTAAAACAACTAAACCTTATATACACAAATGCCACAAAGTACCTTATGAGTTTAAAGAAAGAGGAAAAAAGAAAAGTTCAAATCTCAGCAGTGAAATGCATGCACAACCTAAAGCAACATATCAACCACATGCCACGTGTTTAATAGACATTGGCTCTGGGGAAAAAGCAATGGTGCTAGCATGTAACACTTCTGAGTTCCTGATTTGGCACATGGACTGCAAAAAAAGAGACTTATATCCGAATTGCAAGTCAAAATGTCTACAGATCTATGATTCTACATATAAATTGCAGGTAGGTCATGAATTTAATCTGCCGGGACAATCAATATTAACTAATTTACTTCATGTAAATTCCATAATATCAATAAAAAAGAAGATCCCCGAGCTCATGACAAATGAGATATTGTATACTTCACAAGAAACTCACTGAAAACGTGATAGTGAACGGCCAATGACTCCGTAGCAAATCACAGAAACTACTAAACCAAAAGTAGCAAGAACCTCCTTAGAGCTGTGTATTGCATCAACTAAACCTTCCCAAATTAGCAGCTTAACACTAAAATTACAAAATTCAAAGCGTAAAATGCAAGGAGATCATTCAAGAGTTTTCACATTAACTAAAATGGGTGATCGAGCAAACTATGAAATCATTCTGCACCGGTAGCTGGAATAATTATATACTTTAAAAGAAGAAAGAATTAACAGAAAATCTGAATGATTTGACTTTAAAACGCTCCAGAAATTTCATATAATAATCCTCTTTTAAAATAAATTAATAGAAAAAACACTCCTCATGGTACACAATTTAGATATCTAATAAAAAACTGAACAATAAATCACACAGAACCTCAGATCCACGAAACTTTACATCCACCGGAGAGAAACTTCAAGATGCATAAACACCAAAAATTCAAGCAAATATATGCATACATACACAAATTAAAAACCTGAAAATTGATTCTTACATTATGCATGAGAGAGGAGTCGTCGAATTAAATATTATGTTAATTTCGCTTCTTCTAATTCTCCTCTTCTTCTTTGCTTTTCTCAAACCCTAGAATCCTAGATACAAAAAAAAAAGGCACCGTCTTTCGTTTCTGTAATACAGAAAATTTTGTTTTACGAATTTGGCCCTTAGATTAGACATGCTTGTACCTCTCTTTTTGTATTACATCCTAGAATCCTCTTTTTTTTTTGACATGCTTGTACCTCAAGAAAGAACGGGCGAGTTTAGTTAAGAAGGGTGATTTTGTCTATTCACATATTAAGAAAATTGGCTGTTAATATTTATTTTGGCATCTTTTTGTTTAATAATGCGTCAGCTGCTCAAGTTTGATTTTCTAATTTTTCTCACATCAAGCCCAACTTTTAGATTTAATCTCAATAAAAGTATTCATTTTACTTTATTTAAGATTTCATTTAAAAGAATTTGTCTCAATTCAAAACTCAATACAAAATAAGTTTTTTTATTTAAAATCATGCAAAATGATAAATATTAAATATAAACATGTATGTCAAAATAAAAGTAATTTCATTAATTTGAAAAGATATTGTCATTAATTTTTTAATTAATGATGTACGTCCATAATTTTATTTTTATAATTGTAATATGATTTTAATTTTATTTGCATTGTATGTGTTTAATTCGTCAAAATATGAATGTTGGTAATCATTACTTAAAAATAAAAACACTAAGGGTCCGCTTGGTTGGGGGTAATGGAAGTGGGTAATGGGAATTAATTCTATTGATGTTGTTTGATAAGTTTGATACATTGGTAATGGGAATAGAAATAAGCAATTGATTGCCCTCACCTACTCAACTCACTTCACATATTACCCATTGTTGATGTTGTAACCAAGCAATAATAATGCAATCGATAACTCTTAGTGATTGACCCCTCAATGATATCCATTACCATTATCATTCTCTAGTCATACCAAGCGGACCCTTAATTAAATTTCCAGACTAAGGTAATGCAAAATGATAAAAAATTAGAAATATATGTTACACTAATTAAAAATAAAAATTATTAATTTACATTATTAATTAAATAAATTATAAAGATTTTTTTTTTAATTAAGAAAGTTATTTTTCTTTATGACGTATGCCTCTATTTTTTTTAATCATCTTGTATAATTTTAATTAGAAATTATTATTTTTTGTTAAGTCTTGAATTGCAATAAAAGAATTTAAATGAAACCTTAAATTGAGAAAAAAAAAAGTAAAAAATGAGTTTTAATTTGAAACACTTATAAAATGAGGATTTATACTTACACTCAACCTAAAATTGAACCTTGATATGAAAATCTAGAAGGGTGATTTTGGCATGTTTGTTTTAGTTTAAGAAGGGTGACATAGTTTATATTTAATATAATGTATGAGACAGATAGGTTGTGACAGTTTAAATTTAAACGTGTCATATTTTTTATGACAAAAATTAATATATGAAGATCTGATACAGGAGATGAAGTACAAATTATCACAAATTAACATCTATCCTTTTAAAATGTTAAAGTGTCATGCTCAAATTATGTTCCATTTCACCGCGAGACATCTAATTTAAGTGTGTCTCATGTTTAAAAGATTTGGGTTCATTGAATATCAAAAAGTCTTTCAGCAACATTCCTTACATAAAATAGTAAAATGATGCCCCCAAGGGCATAGCCAAGTTGGTAAAGCTTGTGGTGATGTGGGGAGAAATCCCCCGGCAACGCATGTTCGAACCCCGCGTGGGACAAATTCTCCAATGAAATATTATGGAGGTTTGTCCTGGTGATTGAATCATGTTGGCTCTCTCCCACAAGTGTCTGTCACTTGGGCGCATCCTTCAATTTACAACCCGTCCGGCTGAGGGGCCAACGACACTGGTGGGGGGAGTTTCTCGTCTCTTCCTCACAAAAAAAAAAAAGTAAAATGATTAAGTATTACATACAAGTAAAGGTATATCGTAAAATGTGAAAAGTGTACCCTACTTGAATAGTAAAAAGTGTATTTTCTTATTCCAATGAGAATCAGTATTCAAGTGTAGATTCCAAAGGATGCAAGATAAAAAGACGTTCCAATATTTAGCAACTCGAATACCCAAACCATTTTCATTCTTTGGGAGACAATTATATTTCCCAACAACAAGTGACTTCTTCCCTGCCCAAAAAAATGTCCTACAAAGATTATAAATACGATCAATAACAACACAAGGAAGAGGAAATTTTTATAACAAAAAACACTCAACCCTCTAAAGGAATGAGCGAATGAGGTTCAGACATCCTGCATAAGAAATTGTGTTGGATGCCCAACAAATGTATGATGCAATGAGATCCAAAAGAGGAGTTTAATGCACCAAATTCCATTTTTGGGCAACTAAAGACACACCAAGGTAGTGAACAGGAAGAGACCCCTTAAGGGTACTCGATTAGTGTTAGTGTTCTAGAGACAATCCGATTGTAAGAACATAATGCTAAGATGATATTCAGTGTTGGTTTAATATTATTGTTTATTTAATATTAAATGTATGACATTACACTTGTTTGAATATTATATTTGATTGTTTGCATTTATTCTTATTTGTGTTCCCATGAGTCATTGCTATCATTGAGATTGTGAGAACTCAGATACTTAAGCATGATTCTCAAATAGCCCCGATCAAGGTTCATCAAGAATGGGATATTGATGATGCAATTGAGATTGGTGTGCGATCTGTTGGGAAATAGGGGTGCCCGAATCTATTTGAGGTGCAATTTAAATACAAATTTAAATTATTTAATTATTACTAGCATGAATTAATCCTATATTAATTCAAATAACAATTAAATCTTCAACAACTTATCATGCGTACACATAGCCACGTAAATTCTACACATGCGGAATTCTAGGAGTTACGTACGGCGTACTTTTTGGTTGATTCAACGGAGGAAAAACGATCACACAAACCCAACGACCTTCTCCAGTATTCCCACGTGCTTATTTGATATCCCCGTGGAAGAATCTCCTTCAAATAATTAACAAAAGTAAAAGCGAAAAATTATTGCACCACCTTTGTGGATTTCTAATTTTTCCAACACATGGAATTATGTTGGGGATAAAAAAATTCATCCCCTATATATAGGCACAAGGGGCGAAAATTTTAATATAATATTAGGGTTAGAATTTTTTTTTGTATCTTCCCAATATACAATCTTGAATATATCTCATATATTTTATTTTCATAATATTCACAAAATATATTTTCTTCCCCAATATATATATATATTTTTCAAAAATACCAAATAAATAAGGAAGAATAAGATCTTTGGCTTTTCTTGAATTTATGTGATAAACTTGTACTCCAAGAATATTTTATTCCATAAAATCTTTCTAAGAAAATCAAGAAAATATTTTCTATCTCTTCCTTAATATTTTAAAAAATAATAGGAATAAATTAGGCAACAATATTTCTTTTATTTTACTCACCTTTATCAGTTATTGGGTTTTATCTTTGGGCTACTAAAGGGGGCCTTTAGGATAATTAAGATTGGACCTTCCAATGGACCTTGAATTTATCAATATTGAGCCACACTATTATTCAAGCCCATAAATATTAATTAATCCCACTACATAATTAATATTGCACAATCCATCTTAACACATATTACTGTAATATGACTCCCTGTTATTATTTCCCGTGTTTAAGATTATCCAGTCCATTAATTAATTCAAGCCATTGAAAAACTTTATATTAATTAATATCTTTTTCCTTAGAGTAAGAACAACTCAACATTATTATCCATACCGGAAACTAATTCCACTTGCAAGATTTGGTATGATAAAACTTCTGAGCCCACCAAGGGGACAAATCACGCAAGATGTACTTGCACACGATTCTCTTTATTAATTTAGCAATCGTCATGTAATTAATATTATTGCCCAAGATATAAGGTATCGAAGTCGCAATGATTCGCTTCCCAGCATAAGTCAAAGCAATAATTATTAATCACACACAATCCTTATTAAGTGACAGAGATTAAGAAATAACGAACCACTGAGGTCTAATTCTTCTATATTTAGTACTGAAGAATTTATCCTCCTGTAGGTCCTATTCAACGCATCATAATGCACTAGTGTAATCTCTTGGTCAAGACAAGACAATCTGAGTCTCACACTTCAACCTTTCACGGAGGATTGTTCATTTCCATCTGGGTTGTGAATTTGTATTGTTTACAAGGAATTATTAAGTGATCTTCTGTGATCTGGTATCACCACTTTAACTACAATGTAACATGTACTATTTATGGAACAGTTATGCAGTAAATATATATAACATTCGATCATATTTAAAGCAATAGTGATATATAATTTAATTTCAGTAAATAAGACAAAAATTCAGTTTGGTTATACAAAGTAAAAGCATACTTTCCAGTATAACCCCAACAATCTCCCACTTATACTCAAAGTCTACTTTTAAGTATACTACAACACGTCTCGTGTTCTATGTGATATCTAATGCCACCTACACGAACCTAATAACATTTTTCTCACTTATACTCAAAGCAGATTGACAACGCTCTTGACATCCATTCCTTCCACATGTCTCTCGAATGTATTCTGAGGCAGACCCTTTGTGAATGGATCTGCTAGGTTGTCCTCTGATACAATCTTTGCCACCTCTATGTCTCCTCTCTTAACGATTTCTCGTATAAGATGGTATTTTCTTTCTATGTGTTTGCTGGCCTTGTGGGCTCTTGGTTCCCTTGAATTTGCAACTGCTCCGGCATTATCACAATATACCGTGATGATGCTGGGCAAATTCGGAACTATGTCCAAGTCCACTAAGAAGTTCTTGAGCCAAATCGCTTCTTTCGCTGCTTCACAAGCAGCTACGTATTCGACTTTCATGGTAGAATCTGCAATGCATTTATGCTTAACGCTTCTCCATGTCGTGGCTCCTCCTCCCATGCAAAACACACTACCCGAGGTAGATTTTCTGGAATCTAAGTCTGATTGGAAATCTGAGTCCGTGTAACCGAAGGAATTAGACTGTCTGAGATAAACCAACATTCTATCCTGAGTTCTTTTCAGATACTTCAGAATGTTTTTAACTGCAGTCCAATGCCCTTTCCCTGGGTTACTCTGATATCTTGCCACCATGCCCTACGGCAAAGCAGATATCTGGTCTCGTGCACAGCATTGCATACATGAGGTTTCCGACAGCCGAAGCAAAAAGAATGTCCTTCATGTCATCTATCTCCCTTTGTGTCTTAGGACACATTTCCTTGGATAGATGGATTCCATGTCTGAAAGGTACAAAACCTTTCTTGGAATCCTGCATGCTGAATCGCTTCAAGACAGTATCTATGTATGAAGCTTGTGATAACTCGATCATCCTTTTCTAGCGATCTCTAGTGGTCTTGATCCCTTAGATGTGACCGGCTTGTCCTAAGTCCTTCATATCAAACTATTTTGACAGCCATGCCCTTACGTCTAACAATACCTTTACATCGTCCCCAATGAGCAGAATATCGTCTACGTATAGTACCAAGAATACCAAGGCAATTTTGACACGCTTCTTATACACACAACTCTCGAACTCGTTTTGATCAAAACCGTAGGATTTTATAACCTGATCAAAACATTTATTCCAAGCACGGGATGCTTGCTTCAGTCCGTAGATGGACTTCTTGAGCTTGCAAACCAGATGCTCTTGGTCTTTTTCAATGAAGCCTTCGGGTTGTTGCATATAGATTTCCTCTTCAAGACTTCCGTTAAGGAAAGTTGTCTTGACATCCATTTGCCAGATCTCAAAATCTAAATGCGCAGCTATCGACAAGAGAATGTGGATGGATTTAAGCATGGCTGCGGGCGAAAAGGTTTCCTCATAATCGATTGTTGGGAAATAGGGTGCCCGGATCTATTCGAGGTGCAACTTAAATACAAATTTAAATTATTTAATTATTACTAGCATGAATTAATCCTATATTAATTCAAATAACAATTAAATAGCAACAACGTATCATGCATATAATAAAGCCAAGTAAATCCTACACATGCAGATTTATAGGGGTTACGTAAGACGTACCTTTTTGGCGAATCAAACGAAGACAGATGAGCAACGGTTCAACGAACACACCCAAAGTCCTTCTTTAGTATTCCCACGGTCTTTGTTCAACACTCCGGTGGTAGGAAGCTCGCGAACAATTAACAAAAGGGAAAAGAAAAATATTTGCCACCACCTTTGTGGATTTCTAATTTTTTCAACACATGGAATTGTATTGGGGATGAAAAATTCATCCCCTATTTATATATACATAGAGGGGCGAAAATTTTGAGATAATTAGGGTTTAGAAATTTATTTGTATCTTCCCAAGATACAATCTTGAATATATCTTGTATATTTTATTTCCATAATAATCACAAAATATCTTTTCTTCCCATACATCTATAATTTTCGAAAATCTTGCAATTAAAAGGAAGAAAAGGAATCTTTGACTTTTTTTGAATTTATGGGATAAACTTGTATCTCAAGAAAACTTATTCCATGAAATCTTTCCAAAAAAATCAAGAAAAATCTTTTTTCTCTCCTCTTAATTATTTTTTAAAATATTGAAAAAATAAGGCAACAATATTTCTTTTATTTTAAGCACCTTTTTGAGTTATTGGGCTTTATCCTTTGGCTACTAAAGGGGCCTTTAGGAGAATTAAGATTGGACCTTTCAATGGACTTTGAATATTCAATATTGAGCCACAATATTATTCAAGCCCATAAATAATAATTAATTCCACTACATAATTAATATTGCACTATCCATCTTAACCCATATTATTGTAATATGGCTCCCGGTTATTATTTCCCGTGTTTAAGATTATCTTAGTCCATTAATTAATTCAAGCCACTGAAAAGCTTTATATTAATTAATATCTTTTATCCTTGGTTTAAGAATTAGTCAACATTATTATCCATACCGGAAATTAATTTCACTTGCAAGATTTGGTATGATAAATCTTCAGAGCCTCCCAAGGGGACAAATCACGCAAGATGTACTTGCACACGATTCTCCGTATTAAATCTTAGCAATCGTCGTGTAGCTAATAATATTGCCCAAGATATAAAGTATCGAGTCACAATGACTCTCTACCCAACATAAGTCAAAGCAATAGTTATTGATTTCACACGATCCTATTTAAGGAACGGAGATTAACTAATAACGAACCATTGAGGTCTAATTCTTCCATGTTCAGTACTGAAGAATTTATCCTCGCTGTAGGTCCTATTCAGCACATCATCATGCACTAGTGTAATCTCTTGGTCAAGACAAGTCAATCTGAGGCTTACACTTCAACCTTTCATGATGGATTGTTCATTTCCATCTAAGTTGTGAATTTTGTACTTAGTTACAAGGATTTGTTAATGTGATCTTCTGTGATCTGGTATCACCACATTAACTACAATGTAACACGTACTGTTTAATGAACAGGTATGCAGTAAATATATATAACATTCAATCATATTTAATGCAACAATGATAAATAATTTATTTCAGTAAATAAATAAGAAATTCAGTTTGGTTATATATAAAGTAAAAAACATACTTTACAGTATAACCCCAACAATCTCCCACTTATACTCAAAGTCTGCTTTTAAGTATACTACATCACGTCTCGTGTCCTATGTGACATCTAATGTTACATACACGAACCTAATAACATTTCTCCCACTTATACTCAAAGCAGATTGGCATGCTCTTGACACACATTCCTTCCACATGTCTCTCGAATGTATTCTGAGGCAGACTCTTTGTGAATGGATCTGCTAGGTTGTCTTCCGAAGCAATCTTTGCCACCTCTATGTCTCCTTTCTTAACGATTTCTCGTATAAGGGGGTATTTTCTTTCTATGTGTTTGTTGGCTTTGTGGACTCTCGGTTCCCTTGAATTTGCAACTGCTCCGACATTATCACAGTAAACTGTGATGGTCCTGGGCAAATCCAGAACAACGTCCAAGTCCACTAAGAAGTTCTTGAACCAAATCGCTTTTTTCGCTGCTTCACAAGCAGCTACTGTTGGGGAATACGGGGTGCCCAGATCTATTCGAGGTGTATTTAAATACATATTTAAATTATTCAATTAATTACTAACATGAATCAATCCTAAATTAATTCAACATAATAATTAAATAAGCAACAACAACATGCGTACACGTAATTCACGTAAATCCTAAGCATGCAAAATCTAGGAGTTACGAGATTGCATACCTCTTGTAGAGACAACCTTTGAGACGATGGATCAACCCAAAGTGCCTTCTCAAATATGTCCCACGTCCACGAACGTAATCCGGTGGAAGGATTCTCACGAACGATTTTAATAAAGGAGAAAACTAAAAATATATGCCACCACCTTTGTGGATTTCTAATTTTTCCAACACATGGAATTGCATTGGGGATGAAAAATTCATCCCCTATTTATAATAAGGGGTGGGACGAAAATTTGCTCATGTTGGGTTATTGGGAAATTTCCTTGCTTCTTCCTCAAGATACAATCTTAAATATATTCAATATATTATATTTCCCAAAATATCTCCCAACAAAATCCTCTCCTCCTTATTATATTATAGTTTTCAAAAATTTCTTAATGAATAGGGAATGAATAAGATCTTTTATCTTTCTTGAATTTATGGGATAAACTTGTATCTTAAGAATACTTATTCCATAAAATCTTTCCAAGAAAATCTTTTCTCTCTCCTACTCATATTTTTCGAAAATATCTAGGAAAATTAGGCAATAATATATTTCTTCTCCTTTTCATTAATTGGACTTTAATTTGGGCTATTTGAGGGGTCTTTAGGAGAATTAAGATTGGACCTCCAATGGGCTATGAAACTTTAATATTAAGTAAAAATATTATTCAAGCCCATTAATATTAATTTATTCCACTATAAAATTAATATTGAACTATCCATCTTAATCCATATTACGATGCTTCAATAATATGGCTCCCGGTTATTATTTCCCGTGTTTAAGATTATCTAGTCCACTAATTAATTAAGCCACTAAAAGAGCTTTATATTAATTAATATCTTTATCCTTGGAGTAAAGACAACTCAACATTATTATCCATACCGGAAATAAATTTCTACTTGCAAGATTTGGTATGATAAAACTTCCGAGCCCACCAAGGGGACAAATCAAGCAAGACGTGCTTGCACACGATTCTCCGTATTAAATCTTAGCAATCGTCGTGTAACTAATAATATTGCCCAAAATATAAGGTATCGAATCACGTTGATTCTCTTCCCATCATAAGTCAAAGCAATAATTATTAATTTCACAAGATCCTATTTAAGGAATGGAGATTAAGAAATAACGAACCACTGAGGTCTAATTCTTCTATATTCAGTACTGAAGAATTTATCCTCCTGTAGGTCCTATTCAGCACATCATAATGCACTAGTGTATTCTCTTGGTCAAGATAAATCAATCTGAGTCTTACACTTCAACCTTTCACGATGGTTTGTTCATTTTCATATAGGTTGTGAATTTGTACTTGAGTTCACGAGTAACTTTATTAATTTGATCTTCCGCGATATGGTATCACCAAATTAACTACAATGTAACACGTACTATTTATTGAACAAGTATCAAATAAAATATATATAACATTCAATCATATTTAATGCAACAGTGATAAATAATTTATTTCAGTAAATAAATAAGAAATTCAGTTTGGTTATACAAAGTAAAAAGCATACTTTCCAGTATAACCCCAACAACTACATATTCGGCTTCCATGGTAGAATCTGCGATGCATTTCAGCTTTACGCTTCTCCATATCATGGCTCCTCCTCCCATGCAAAACACACTACCTGAGGTAGACTTTTTGGAATCTAAGTCTGATTGGAAATCTGAGTCCATGTAACCGATGGGGATCAGACTGTCTGATTGATAAACCAACATTCTGTACCGTGTCCTTTTCAGATACTTCAGAATGTTTTTAACTGCAGTCTAATGCTCTTTCCCAGGGTTACTTTGATATCTTGCCACCATGCCTATGACAAAGCAGATATCAGGTCTCGTGCACAACATTGCATACATGAGGCTTCCTAGCAGCTGAGGCATAAGGAATGCCCTTCATGTCATCTATCTCCTTTTGTGTCTTGGGACACATTTCTTTGGATAGATGGATTCCGATTCTGAAAGGTACAAAGCATTTCTTGGAATCTTGCATGCTGAATCGCTTCAAGACAGTACTTATGTATGAAGCTTGTGAGAGGCCGATCATCATTTTCCTGCGATCTCGAAAGTGATCTTAATCCCTAGGATATGACCAAATTCTCCCAAGTCCTTCATATCAAAAGCTGTTTTTGACAACATGTGTCCTCACGCCCCGATAACACATTTACGTCATTCCTGATGAGCAGAATGTCGTCTACGTATAGTACTAGAAACACCAAGATAGTTTCGATGTGCCTTTTATAAACACAACTCTCGAAATTATTTTGATCAAAATCGTAAGATTTTATGACCTGATCAAAACATTGATTCCAAGCACGGGATGCTTGCTTCAGCCCATAAATGGACTTCCTTACCTTGCAAACCAGATGCTCTTGGCCTTTTTCAATGAAGCCTTCGGGTTGTTGCATATAGATTTCCTCGTCAAGACTTCCGTTAAGGAAAGTTGTCTTGACATACATTTGCCAGATCTCAAAGTCTAGATGCGCAACAATCGACAAGAGAATACGGATGGAGTTGAGCATGGCTACGGGCGAAAAGGTTTTGTCATAATCGATCCCTTCTTTCTGAGTGTACCCTTTCGCCACGAGTCTTGCTTTGTAGGTTTTCACCTTACCGTCCGATCCTCTTTTTCTCTTGTATACCCACTTGCACCCAATGGGTTTTACCCCGTCAAGTGGTTCGACTAGCTCCCACACTTTATTATGATAACCCATTTCGGCTTCCATTGCAGTTTACCAAGAATCTGCATCCTTATCTTGGATCGCCTCGTCGTAAGTCCAGGGGTCTGATTCAATGTCATCGGGGATCAAGTCTGAGGACTCACCTATCCCCATGAATCGCTTGGGTTGTTTGATAACCCTCCCACTGCGATGCAGTTCCGGTTGTGTAAGCGTTTCGCTTGGTGTATCGACTTGTACTGTTGGCGCTGGGGTTGCCTCTCTTAACCCGTCTAAGGTAATCTCACTTCTAGGCTTTTTATCGTTCATATAGTCTTCTTCCAAAAATTTAAAGTGCGTACTGATTACGACCTTTTGATCTTTGGGACCATAATACATGCATCCCTTTGTTCCCTCAGAGTATCCTATAAACAACCTTAATTCCGAACACGCATCCAACTTACCGGATTCCTTGTCCAACACGTATGCCGGACACCCCTAGATTCTCATGTGTCTTAAACTGGGCTTGTGCCCGGTCCACAATTCTCTAGGGGTTTTGGGAACCGATTTGGATGGCACAAAGTTTAGAATGTAAGCCTTTGCTTCCAAGGCGTGACCCTAGAACAATTTTGGTAAATCCACATAACTCATCATTGATCTGACCATTTCTAAAAGTATTTTGTTTCTTCATTCTGCAACCCCGTTTTGTTGAGGGGTTTCGGGTGCAGTTAACTGAGATGCAATCCCTTCGTCTGACAGGTAGTTCAAAAATTAATCGCTGAGGTATTCGCCTCCACGATCATATCGTAGAAATTTGATACTCTTTTCCTTATGATTCTCTGCTTGAGCCTTAAATTCTTTGAATTTATCAAAGGTCTCAGATTTATGCTTCATTAGGAAAACGTACCCATAGAGTGAGTAATCATCGATAAAAGTAACGAAATACTCGTAGCCACCTCTAACTTTGATTTGCATTAGACCACACACGTTAGTGTGAACAATTTCCAACACTTCTTTAGCTCTATGCACCTTGGCTCCAAATGCCTGCTTGGTCATTTTACCCTCCAAACATGATTCGCAGGTTGGAAATAGTTCAACCCGGAGTAACTTCAATGAACCATCTTGGACCAACCTTTGGATCCTATTCGGATTAATATGACCTAATCTTAGATGCCAAAGAAGTGTCTTGTTCACGTTAGTTGAACGTTTTCTTTTAGTGCTTGAAACAGTCGATGTGTTATAGGATGCATTTTGTGCGTGGTGTGAACAGTGTTGGGGAATAAGTTGCACGGATCTATTCGGGATAAATATTTAAATACAAATTTAATTCTGATAATTATTACTAGCATGAATTAATCCTATATTAATTCAAATAATAATTCAACAACAAATCATGCATATAATCAATTCACGTAAATCCTACGCATGTGGAATTTCTACGAGTTCACGTGAACATACCTCTTGGAATGGTAATGGCCTCGTTGATTAAACACACCAAAAGAACCTTCTCAAGTATTCCGTTAATCCTTGCTCGATAATCCGGTGGTAGGACGCTTGCGAACAATTAACAAAGAGAAAATAAACTTTGTTGCACCACCTTTGTGGATTTACTAATTTTTCCAGCACATGGAATTGTACTTGGGAATGAAACACTCATCCCCTATTTATAGAGGGTGTTGGCCGAAAATTTGGGATAAAATAATATGGGAAAATCTTTTTCTTGATCTCCAAGAAATCTTGAATATATCTCATATATTCTTTTCTCCATAATTAAAATATTCCACAAAAATCCCAACTCCTCTTTGTTATGGAAATTTCGAAAAATATAGGGAACAAGAATCCAAGATTTGAATCTTCTTGAATTTATAAGATATTCTTGTATTTCAAGAAATACATATCTTTTCAAGAAAATCAAGAAAACCTTTCTTGCCCTTTATATTTCAAGATTTTCGAAAATTGCTATATGGATAACCAAGTGGGAGATTTCTTGAATTTAATGAGATAATCTTGTATTCCAAGAATACATATCTTCATTCCATAACAAAATTCAAAGAAAATCTTTCTCCCCTTTTAATCCAAAATTTTCGAAATTTTGAGGAAAAATATGCAACAAGATTTATTTTATTTTTAAACACCTTTTTCAGTTATTGGACTTTATGTTGAGCTACTTAGGGGGCCTTTAGGAGAATTAAGATTGGATCTTCCAATGGATCTTGAATTATCAATATTGAGCCACAATATTATTCAAGCCCATAAATATTAATTAATCCCACTACATAATTACTATTGAACTATCCAACTTAATCCATATTACAGTCAATATGGCTCCCGATTATTATTTCCCGTGTTTAAGATTATCTAGCCCATTAATTAATTCAAGCCACTGAAATAGCTTTCCATTAATTAATATCTTTTGTCCTTGGTTAGGGAACGGTTCAACATTATTATCCATACCTGAAACTAGTTCCACTTGCAAGATTTGGTATGATAAAGCTTATGAACCTCCCAAGGGGGGCGTCGAACAAGTGTATTTTGCACCCGATTCTCCGTATTAAATCTTAGCAATCACATGTAACCAATAATATTGCCCAAGATAAAAAGTATTGAATCTCGTTGATTCTCTACCCATGATAAGTCAAAGCAATAGTTACCAACCACACGTGATCCTATTTAAAGAACGAAGATTAAGAAATAACGAACCACTGAGGTCTAATTCTTCCTTGTTCGATTCAAGAAGAATTTGTCCTCCTCAGAGGGTCCTATTCAAATCATCACCATGCACTAGTGTAATCTCTTGGTCAAGACAAGTCAATCCCAAATTTTACACTTCAACCTTTCATGATGGATTGTTCATTTCCATCTAGGTCGTGAATGGTGTACTTTTTAGTTACAATGGATTAATTTAATCTTCTGTGATCTGGTATCACTAAATTAACTACAATGTAACACGTACTATTTATTGAACAGTTATGCGATAAATATATGTAACATTCGATGATATTTAAAGCATCAGTGATAAACAATTTATTTAAGTAAATAAGTCCGAAATTCAGTTTTGATTATACAAAGTAAAAGCATACTTTCTAGTATAATCCCAACAATCTCCCACTTATACTCAAAGTCTGCTTTTAAGTATACTACAGCATGTCTCGTGTAGTTCCTAATACGTGACATCTAATGTCACCTACACGAACCTAATAATTTCTCCTACTTATACTCAAAAGCGGTTAGCAAATCGGTCTTGACACCCATTCCTTCCACATGTCTTACGAATGTATTCAGAGGCAGACCCTTTGTGAATGGATCTGCTAGGTTGTCTTCAGACGCTATCTTTGCCACCTCTATATCTTCTCTCTTAACGATATCTCGTATAAGATGGTATTTCCTTTCAATGTGTTTGCTGGCCTTGTGGGATCTTGGTTCCCTTGAATTTTGCAAATCGCTCCCAAGATTGTCACAATAAAAGATGATTCTTTGGGCAAATTCTCAACTACATTCAAGTTCACTAGGAAGTTCTTGAGCCAAACCGCTTCTTTTGTCAGCTCAAACAATTCACATATTCGCCTTCCATGGTAGAATCTGCGGCGATTTTTTTTTTACGCTTCTCCATGTCATGGCTCCTCCCCCATGCAAAACACACTACCGAAGGTAGATTTTCTGGAGTCTATGTCTGATTGGAAATCCGAGTCCGTGTAGCCGATGGGGATTAGACTATCTGACTGATAAATTAACATTCTATCCCGAGTTCTTTTCAGATACTTGAATGTTTTTAATCGTAGATCCAATGTTCTTTCCCCCCTGTTACTTTGATATCTTGCCACCATGCCAACGACAAAGCGGATATCCGGTCTCGTACCACAACATTGCATACATAAGGCTTCCGATAAATAAGCATATGGAATGCCTTTCATGTCATCTATCTCCTTTTATGTCTTAGGGCACATTTCCTTGGATAGATGGATTCCATGTCTGAAAGGTACGAAGCCTTTCTTGAATCTGCATCTTTGAATCGTTTCAAGACAAAGTGTCTATGTATGAAGCTTCTGCGATAAGCTATCATCCTTTTCTTGCGATCTCGAGTGATCTTGATCCCAAGGATGTCTTGGCAGCTTCCCTAAGTCCTTCATATAAAACTGCTTTTGAAAGGCATGCCCTTACGCCCGATAACACCTTTACATCGTTCCCGATGATCGTAAATGTCGCTCTCGTATAGTACTAAGAATACCAATGCGATTCCGAAACACGCTTTTTGTACACACAACTTTTCGAACTCGTTTTGATCAAACCCATAAGACTTTATAACATGATCAAAACATTTGTTCCAAGCTCTGGATGCCTGTTTGAGTCCGTAAATGGACTTCATGAGCTTACAAACTAGGTGTTCTTGGCCTTTTTCAATAAAGCCTTGGGGTTGTTGCATATAGATTTCTTCATCAAGACTTCCGTTAAGGAAAGCTGTCTTGACATCCATTTGCCAGATTTCAAACTCGAGATCTTGAAGAATCGACAAGAGAATTTGGATGGACTTGAGCATTGCTTCTGGTGAAAAAAGTTTCCTCATAGTCGATCCCTTCTTTCTGAGTATAACCTTTCGCCACAAGCCTTGCCTTGAAGGTTTCCACCTTCCCGTCCGGTCCTCTTTATCTCTTGTATACCCACTTGCAACCAATGGGTTTGACCCCATTAAGTGGTTCGACTAGCTCCCACACTCTGTTATGATCCATAGAACCCATTTCGGCTTTCATTCTTTGTTTTGCCAAAGAAATGCATCCTTGTCTTGGATTGCCTCGTCATATGTCCATGGGTCTGATTCTCTTGTCCAGGGAATCAAGTCCGAGGACTCTCCTATCCCCATGAATCTCTCGGGCCTCTCACAACCCTCCCACTTCTGACGAGGTTCTGGTTGTGTAAGTGTGTCATTTGGTATGTCATCTTATGCAAATTAGCAATCGAGGTTTGCCCTCTTAGCTCATTTAAGGTAATCTCACGGTCTTCTTTTGTTCATATAGTCTTCTTCCAAAAATCTAAAGTGAGTGCTTATTACCACCTTTTGATCTTGGGACCATAGAACATACACCCTTTTTTTTTGTTCCTCGGGGTATCCTACAAAACAACCTTAATTACGATCGAGGATCGATTTTTTAGCTTCCTTGTCCAACACGTAGGCCGGACACCCCCAAATCTTCATGTGTCTCAAACTGGGCTTGCGCCCAGTCCACAATTCTTTGGGAGTTTTGGGAACCGATTTGGATGGCACCAAATTCAGAATGTAGGCCGCTGTTTCTAAGGCATGACCCCGTAATCGACTTGGGAAGATCCGTGATAACTCATCATAGATCTAACCATTTCCAAAAGTGTTACATTTTCTTCGCTCTCGCAACCCCGTTTTGTTGAGGGGTTCCGGTGCGATTAGGTTGATGCAATCCCTTTATCGAACAAGTAGTTCAAAAACTCATCGGCCGAGGTACTTTCGCCTCCACGATCGGATCATAGAGACTTGATACGTTTTTCCTTTTGATTCTCTGCTTGAGCCTTAAATTCTTTGAATTTCTCAAAGGTCTCAGATTTATGCTTCATAAGGAAAATATAATCGTACCTTGAGTAGTCATCAATAAAAGTGATGAAATACTCATAACCTCCTCTTGCTTTGGTTGACATTGGACCACATACGTCTGTGTGAACGATTTCTAACACTTCTTTGGCTCTATTCCCCTTGGCTCCGAATGCCCTCTTGGTCATTTTACCCTCCAAACATGATTCGCAGGTTGGAATTGGTTCAACTTGGAGAAACTCCAGTGAACCGTCTTTCACCAACCTTTGGATCCTCTTTGGATTAATATGTCCCAATCTTAGATGCCATAGAAGTATCTCGTTCACGTCTGATGAACGTTTTCTTTTCTCGGAAACAGTTGATGTGTTATAGGATGCATTTCGTGAGTGGTGTGCACAGTTAATTGTATAGATATTATTCGACAACATTCCATGACAGATGAATTTATCATAAAGATAAATGGTAACAACTTTATTAAAAGTAACCGAATATCCATCAAGGTAAAGTTTAGAAACTGAAATTAAATTCTTTCTAAAATTCGGAACGTAAAGAACATCTCTTAAAATTAAAACTCTGTCTTCAAAAGACATGTGCACTTCTCCCACTGCTTCAGTTGCCACTCTCGTAGCATTGCCCAGTGTGATGAGGATCTCACTCTCACTAAGTTGCCGGGTCCGCTTGAACCCCTGTAAAGTGAAACAAACATGATCAGTGGATCCCGTATCCACTACCCATAAATGGGAGGCATACGCCGCTAAGCAAGTTTCAACAACTAGTGCATGAGAATTACCTTTCTTTCCATTCCTTTTGGGTTTAGAATAGGCTGACCTCCAATGTCTTTTTTCACCGCAGTTAAAACACTTCCCCTTAGCTGGCTTGCTCACTCCTCTACCTCCCTTCACCTTTTCTTTGCCATTGGCAACACTTGAGTTCACTTGCTTGTGACTTTTGTCCTTTTTCTTGTTCTTACCACCCCTTGGCCTAGAAGAAGAAAAAGGTCCATTTGCCACCAAGGCTTGGCTCTTTTACCCCAATATCGCCTCTGCCGAGACCAAAGCTTGCAATAGATCAGGCATCGAGAACTTCTGATTATTCATCTGGTAGTTCAGCCTGACTTTTCGGTAGAGAGTGGAGCACGAAATCGATTTGGGTCTCGATGTCGTATTCAGCGCTAAGTACCTCAAGTTTGTTAAGGTGAGCCATCATCTGGAGAACGTGCTCCCTTACGGGCGTTCCCTCCACCATTTTCATATAGAGCAGGCCTCTCATGGTGATCTGACGAGCCACACGGTTCTGATGTTGAAACATCGCTTTAAGACTAGTCATGACGTCTGCAGCGGTCTCAATGTTCTGGTGTTGGTGTTGCAACACATCTGACATTGAAGCCAAGATGGTACACTTTGCCATTTCGTTGGAACGCTCCCAGCCAACATACTCTTTCTTAACCGTTTTAGTTGACTCATCTTTTGGCTTTTCTGGTTTAGGTGTAGTGAGAACCCAGTTATGGCTTTGTGCAGTGAGGACAATAGTAAGTTTACGATTCCAATCAACGAAGTTTTCACCAGTAAGCAAATTGTCTTTAAGTATATTGAACAGTTGATTAAAAGGTTGCGACATGATGAACTGAAATAAATAATAATATGCATAAGCACAAAAATATCACAAAATTCGATCACATGCATCATATTTAAAATCTAAAAAAAAATGTGAACATGCATCAGCCAACATCTCAAAACAGTTTAAATAAGCCACGTGGGGTGGGTCATTATTTAAACACATTCAAGCAGGTTATAAACAATAACAGTTACAAACCTTTAATATCCAGATTAATAGTTGGCTCCCACTTGACCAATATAAAATTGACAGGGACTTCGGGGAAGTATATGCATATCAATTTTATACCTAAGTAATAACCATGATTAAATACAGAATTATTATTTCGCTTTGAACGAGCCTCGTGGAGAGGATCATCGTCGCCACTAGTAATAATCCACAATCATCCATCTGGAATTTATTCATGTGAAAGCTATCTTTTGGCCATTCCATGGGGGGAATTTCTCCAAAAGAATTCACAAATAAATAAATCATGGAGGTCAAAATTAATTCAATTCTATTATCCGGAATAAAATTGTCAATTAATTATTTAAACATACTTAGTAATTTTTTAAGGTGAGATTTTTCATTGGGCAATTCTCATGCAAACACATTTAAACAAATTAAATAAAGCACAAGAAATCACATCAATAAATCAAGCAAAGCGGAAAAAAAAACATTTTGGGCACAAATTATCCAATTGTCATGGTTTGATTTTCTTGGCTTGATTTTGAAGGAACGTCGTCTTGAATTTCTCCCACTCAATCATCTCGAAAAGAACTCCGTCTCGAAATGCCACGCCAAGTAGCTCGCAGCCGGGATGCACACCCACATCCGACCGGCCCCTTGGCCGAGCAACCTCGTCCGTCTTGCCTTGGCAGGCGCGACGCCGATCTTTCGACGACCTCGGCGAGCTTTTCGCCCGCGTCGGCCTCGGTAGCCTCGGTAGGGTTCGGCAGGCGACGCGTGCTTCGCCCGCCCTCGCCTGCCCAAGGAACTTCGGCGGCCGCGCGGCGTCCCCACGCGCCCTCGCTTCGCCGGAACTCACCTTCGTCCGCCCGTCCGCTTAATTCAGACGGTGCCGCCGCCCTGCGCCCACGCCCACCGTCGCGGCGACGACCCTACGCGACGCTTCGGCCTCGGCCTCGCCCCACGCCCGTGCGTGCCTGCATGCGTTAGCGTCGCGCGCGTGCCTCCCTTGGCACGTTTCGCGCGACGCACGCCACCTACGCCCGGTTCTGGATCTATCCTTTAATTCTTCATCTCCACCTCCGTTTCCGATCCGGTTACAATTTATTTACAAAAAATAAATAAACCTAGATCTAGACTAGTCTATTACATTTGATCAAATCAAATAAATCCTAATCTACTCGTGGATTTTCTCATGAGGCAAAACGAATTCGAACGAATCGAATTAAAAACCACAATTTATATGCATGCATAAATAAACACATTAAATTCCAAGACAATTGGATACCTGCAAAAAAGATCTAGCAATTCTACTATCCAATTTCAAATTTAATGAAAATGAATTAAATTACAATTTAAAATTCAGAGCCCGAAACCGAGGCTCTGATACCAGTTGTTGGGGAATTAATTGCACGGATCTATTCGGGATGAATATTTAAATACAAATTTAATTCTAACAATTATTACTAGCATGAATTAATCCTATATTAATTCAAATAATAATTCAACAACAAATCATGCATATAAACAGTTCACGTAAATCCTACGCATGCGGAATTACTACGAGTTTACGTGAATGTACCTCTTGGAATGGCAATGGACTCGTCGATGAAAACACACCAAAAAGCCTTCCCAAGTATTCCCTTAGTCCTTGCTCGACAATCCGGTGGAAGGATGCTCGCGAACAATTAACAAAAGGAAAAATAAAAAATTATTGCACCACCTTTGTGGATTTACTAACTTTCCCAGCACATGGAATTGTACTTGGGAATGAAAGAATCATCCCCTATTTATAGAAGGGTGGTTGTTGGGAAATATGTAATTTAGTTTTGATGGAAGTTCCAAAACAGGTTGTAATAGGACCCCGACCACTCAACATTGATCGATGACTTTGATTCGAATAAGATGACCAAATTTGAAATGTATAGATAGTCGATGTAAAAGATAGGTCACATATTGAGGGGAAACTCAAGATGTATAGGACAGTCGAAGTATCGATGACCCGTAGAAGGTCGATGATCCAAGACTAAGCGCAAAATCAAGATAAGAAGTCAAGATCGTGAAGACAAGAAGACATCAAGACTCGGAAGAACTCAAGACTCAGATGAACCTGAAGACTCAGATAACACTGAAGACTCAGATGAACCTGAAGACTCAGATAACACTGAAGACTCAGATGAACCTGAAGACTCAGATAAACCTGAAGACTCAACATCAAACCTGAAGACTCAGTACGACTGAATACACTGAGGCTCAGAGACACCTGAAGATCAAAAGACCTGAAGACCTACTTTCAGCAGAGTATGCATATTGAAGCTAAGACAATGTGCAACTAAAGACTCAACATGGTAGACTAATCAGTTACTTGATCAAGTCAGCTTACACCTGGTGACAATCAAAAGATACACCAGACAAGACGAATCCTCTCCAAAAGGAATATCAATCGTCTAACGGGCAAATTTAAGTGCTTGCGCATGGCCAAGGAGAAAGCGACACGTGCACAAAAAGAGCTGACAATACGGGATACGACGCTGCAGACAAAAATGGCGCTAATCATGCCGACGACCACATCGAAAATCGCAGCACGTCACAATCATATCCTAGAGCCTACCTAATATAGTCCGAAATTCAAATTGCTCTCCAACGGCTTCTTGATTTCGAGGTCTATAAAATGGGATCATTCTTCATTTTTGAAGTAGAGGTTCAACTAGTGAAAAACGCAAGAACAAACACGGAGATATCGCAAAAGAAGCTAAAGCTACAGTAAATCTCCACTCACAAGAACACTACATCAGAAGATTATTCTTAGAGTGTTCATCCCATAGTTCTTAGCAAGAATCCTATCCACTAGCATTTTGGCTATCTAAAGCACCAGGATAGATTTCCAGATGGAACCCTCAATCATTCTTTACCCAAACGCAAGTTAGGTCAAGTCTGTAGAGTGAGAACTCATTAAACATCTCGGCTATCCTCTTTGTAGGATATAAGTCCCACTGGTTACGTTGTAGAGTGGGAACTCGATAAACATCTAGGCTATCCTGAAAAGGATATAAGTCCCGTAGGTTAAGCTTGAGTGGGAACTCGGTAAACATCTCGGCCATCCTGAAAAGGATATAAGTCCCGCAGGTTAAAGTAGGTTAAGGTTCCCCTGTGTTAAGGGAAGAGTGGGCGTGGGGCCGGGTTTTGTCCGAACCACTATAAAACGCCTCTTGTGTGCATTTACTTGCTTTCTTATCGCTTTTACACAAGTCACACAACCGAAGTTTAAACTGCATACATATTCTAAAGTTAAAGTTCGATCCGCACCAAGCAACCGATCGATCGATCGACACACTTGACCAACCGTTAAAAACTCGACTTAAGAATCGATTGATAAAAACGGTTTTTCACACGGGTAAAAACAAGCTTCCGCACCATTCGTTTAAACCGACAGATATCAAACCGATCGTCCTCGTGCACTCAAGAAGATTGAACATCAGTCTAAACTGATACACTAGCACTCTGATCGGGTAATCTGCAGTTCACACCTGATCTGCACAAAAAGTTTTTGAAGTCTATTCACCCCTCCCCTCTAGACTTCCACCCTCACAAAACCCGTTCGGGACCTACAAGTGGTATCGAGCAAAGGGTTCTACTGCACCCATTTGGCTTTGAGTATCATCGATTCTTGAGGAAGAATCTTTGTGGTCATTTGAACAGATCTTGAAAAACCATTTTTAAAAAACTCATTCGTTTTCAAAATCACTCAGCATGGATAATACCTCTGGTATGTATCATGATTTGCCTAAATTTTCAATTGATGAGTATGCAGATTGGGCTATATATATGTGCAACCATCTAGGATCGATAAGCGGCAGAATGATGGAAGTCATCGAACGAGGACCCATCATCATATACCACGATAACCCAGCAGTCGGAGGAGATCCAGACTTTGTCACGGGAAGTCTTGTGCGAAAAAGCCCAGCTTTGATGGATGCAGAGGAAAGAAAGCTGTTCACTCTAGATACAATCGCCATGCATATAATCATGAAGACAATGGATAAAGTATCTCAAAACCGCAAAAGCAATGTGGGATACTCTTGCTGAGATCTGCGAAGGAAATTATCAGATCAAAGACAGCCGCCTACAAGCTGAACTGGTGAAGTTCGAAAAATTAAAGATGTTGCCCAACGAGACCATCAACGAGCTCGATGGGAGGATCACCATGTCGGTCGATAAGCTACGAGAAACTTGGTAGAGATGTCGACAAAGATATTAACTACAAGATCTTAAGATCTCTCACCAAGAAATGGGACATGAAAGTCACGTAATCAAGGATTGCCAAGACATTTAAAAAAATGAAGCCAAGCGCTTGTTCCTAAGCCTTAAAGCTCATGAGTTCGATTTAATCGAAAAGAGGACAAGCAGATGAAGACGAGACGCTCACCAAGCCTCAACGCCTAAATCACCCATGCTTAAAGCAACCAAAGAAGCAGATCAAGGCCACTCAACTCGTTGAAACATCATAAGTCAAGGTAACAGACGCTTCGCTTACCAAGAAACTTGAAAGAACAAATACTCGGCCTTTGGTAAGTATCGAGATTCTACAAAGAATTATCAAAGAAACAGAGGCCAACCGACAGATCACGAGAAAGAACTGAGATCCGATGATCAAGAGATCACAGAGAGAAAAGAAAAGAGATGATCCGACAGATGAGAGAAGAGATAACAGATTCGACAGTAAGAAGTTCTCGACATTATCGTAAAGGGAAGTCACCCGACAGATCCTACATTTTGAGTGACTCACCGGCAGAGGAAGTTCCGTAGATCGAGGATCATGCTTCAATCGGCAGAAAACCAGTCACTACAGCATCGACCGCCTCGACCGACTCCCCAGAGAAAGAGAAGAGAAACGGAACAAAAGAGAGCAACGCCGTAGATAGGAAAGCCCCCGTAGGCGGCACATCCGGAATTGATGATTCCTATCCGCTTCGAGGACTTTTGGGTACTCATCTCAGAGAAGACTTCGTCCGATAAGCGGGTCTTTGTTGACTTCCACGAGCATGAAGATCTCGATATTCTCTTCGATGACGATGAAGTCACTCGCCTAATGGCCAAGGAGGACCAATCTGAGGTAACCTCCAAACCTTCGCTTTTTCAAATTCCACACTCGCTATTATTAGCACACCTTTGGAGAGATTGACTTGCATTACTCGAAAGCAATTGCTTGATGATCTCTCAAGCAAAGAGACACTTATACAATAGTGGAAGTTTGAAAATGACAAGCTAAGGATCGAAATAATTAGCTCATTAAAGAGAACGCTCTCAAGAAAAAGCTATCCGAATCGAATTGCCGAAATCGCCGTAAGGTAACCGAGGAACTTAAAGTTCAAGGTTAAATCTTCCGATCGGGAGAAAACAGATTAAAGATCCACTAGCAATCAACAAACAGCAAGCTAATGATTTCAAAATCCTTCAAGCTAAATTTGATGAGCTATTCCGACTACATGAGAGTCTTAAATCTACCGAGGATAGTCTGCGGAAGAAAATAGAGGTTTTCACAAAATCATCTAAAACCGTTCAAGAAATGAACACCTATTTTCGAACACCGACTAACAAGAAGGGAATTGGGTATGAGAACCCTTCTACATCCTCAAAAGCCCCGTTTGATTCACTTCAGAAGGGTGTAATCAAACGAGTCTCTGACAAAGATACACTAAAAGCTAAAATTGTATCTAAAAGGGAAAAAGACCTGCTGAGCAAGTAAGGCAGGTGCCTAATCAGAAAGGGAATAGAAATGGACCCCAACTGATAAAGCATCAGCCGAGGAATCAATAGAAGAACCCAGTTCTTTTGAAGAGACCTCAACCTGATCAGCAGATTAGGTATCAGAAGAGACAACCCATGAGAAGGAAATCTAATCTGAGACCCAATCAAGGTCAGCTGCCTAATAAGCAAGCTATAGGTAAACTACAAAGACCACCTATGCCAAAAAGATATGAATCTTTTGATGGTAGCAGTCGTACCTACCCTTATAATCAGAGATCTAGGGCTACTGCACCTGAGCCACACTAGATTAAAAGAAGACAAAATATAAAGAAAAATCCCAAGTCTTCTAAGTCATCCAAGGCTCACACTAATAATCATACTAATCAGAAAGCATATAAAGAGACGTATGATTATGTTGATATGTATGGGAGACAAATCAGACCTTCTAATCTTTCAGATTTTCATAGAAGTGCTCTGTTTGTGTGGATCCCTAAATCCACCACTAACCCCCAGACCCAATTCCAAAGGGGTACCTAAAGCCCCGATTTGATTGCGGGTTCGCGTGGATCCGCCAACAAAGGAGGTGCACAAGCAACTATCTGGTACATCGATAGTGGATGCTCAAGGCACATGACAGGAAGCAAACATCTCCTTAGATCTTACAAAGAACAAGAAGGCCCATGTGTACTCTTCGGTGATGACAACTTTGGTTTTACCAAGGGATTCAGAACCTTAGAGAATGATGATGTACAAGTAACTGGAGTCTCGTATGTCGGCGATTGAAGCACAATCTACTATCAAGATTACAATTCTGCGACAATGGATTCAGCGTTGAGTTCTCGAGCGACAAGTGTACGATAAGGAATCGAGCCACTCAACAAATCTTGCTAACTGGTTCAAGGAAAGGCACGATCTACATAGCGATTGGAACAACAGTTGCCCCAATAATACATGCTTAATTGTTAAAAGTTCTAAAAGTTGCGATTGGCTCGCATAAAAGATTGAGTCATCCCGAACTTCAAGACTCTTAACAAGATCGCTAGGATATCTTTGGTTGAGGGACTTCCCAATGAGATATTCTCCAAAGATCAGACATGTGCCGCATGTCAGAAGTGAAAACAAGTTAAAGCCTCATTCAAGGGAATACCAGGACCAGCATCCAGTAGAGTATTGCAACTGCTCCATATGGATCTATTCGGACCAGTTACACCAGTCAGTCTCAGTGGACGCAAATATACTCTTGTAATCGTGGATGATTATTCCAAGTTTACTTGGGTTGTATTCTTATACAAGAAGAACGAGACAACGACTAAGATACCCGAACTGCTCAAAAAAGCTACAAAATGAGAAGGGTGTCAGCATAGTAAAGATCAGATCAGATAAAGGTACAGAGTTCCTGAATTCCTTTATTACTGATTTTTTACAGACCGAAGTTTGGTATACTGACATGAAACGTCACCGCAAGAACGCCACAAAAAAAAATGGAGTAGTAGAACGGAGAAACAGAACTCTCAAGGAAGTTCGCCAAGACTATGTTAGGTTTAACATGCCACACCAAGCCGTTTAAGGGCGTATAATAAACACAAAGATGTCATACCGTAATGCAGATGTTCTCGACTAAGACTCACTTCAAAACACCTTATGAACTGTGGAAAGACGTAAAAACCTCGTGTTTCATACTTCCATGTTTTTGGGTGCAAATGTTTCATTCACAACAATGGGAAAAGTCGGTTGAAGACTTTTGAGGTCAAGTCGATGAGGGTATATTCTTAGGATATTCCTCATCCAAAGAAGGCTTTCGAGTTTACAACAAACGAACTCTAGTTGTGGAAGAAACACCCCATGTGGTCTTTGATGAGACATCCTCTGAACAAGAAAAGTCGCCTCGTAACAAGCCGCACCGGATCAACTGCTACACGACACGCGGAAAATGGATCAACTAAGCATCAAGGAGAAAGTAGTCGAACACGTAAAAGTGTACATCCCGAACTTGATCTTGCCGATTCAACAGTCAATCGGACCCAAAGGTACGCATAACCGCCGCTGAAGAAGTTATATACCGAGATAAAGATCAATCCCAAACCATCTGCCTTCGGGGAACTTCTGTTCCTATGAACAGACTTCAAAGACATGATGAGTCTAACATCACCGAGACATGTTCTTATCAAGTGGATCATAATTCGCACCACTCCCAATCACCAAAGAATGAACTATCGATATGGATGATGTTCTCCAAAAGACGCGACATCGTAATCGTATGGACTGGATTACCAAATATCCAACTAATCGACATATCGGAGACCCATCCGATAGAGTCAAAACTAGACATCGAGGTTGGTGAAAGTGCCATATATCGTTGTTATCCGTCTATGAAGGAACCAACCACAAGAGAGGAAGCTCTACAAGACGAAGATGGATTCTAGCCATGCAGAGGAGCCGAAATAGTTCGAGAGAAATCAAGTTTGGAAATTGGTGACGCACCAACTCATCAAGACGTAATTGGCACAAAGTGGGTATTCAAGAACAAGAGAGATGAGAAAAATGTCATAACCAGGAATAAGGCAAGACTTGTTGCTAAGGGGTATTCACAATCAGAAGGAATTGATTATGATGAGACCTTTGCACTAGTCGCTCGCCTAGAAGCCATTCGTCATGCTTTTTCGGCATATGCTTCCCACGGAGGGTTCACTGTGTATCGATGGATGTAAAGAGTGCATTCTTAAACGGGTACTAGCAGAGGAAGTTTATGTCGAACAACCTCCAGGCTTTGAAAAAGGCAACCAAGTGTACCGCTTTAGGAAAAGCTCTTTACGGCTTCGAAACAAGCTCCTCGAGCTTGGTATGATACACTCTCTCGCTTCTTGACAGATAAATGGGTTCACTAAAGGAACATTGGACATAACCTTATTCAGAATAGAAGATGGAGAAGATATTCTGATGGTTCAGATCTACGTGGACGACATTATCTTCGGATCTCCCAACAAAAGGTTATGTGAGAAGTTTAACAAGTTGATGCAAGGGAAATTCGAGATGTCCATGATGGGTCAGATGAATTACTTTCTGGGATTACAAGTCAAGCAGAGAGTTCGGAAGGATATTCATCTCGCCATAGCGGCACACAAGGAATCTATCGCAAAGTTCGAGTTCAACACCGCAAGGAAGCCGAATTCCAATGATGACCGGATTCAAGATGGATCCGCATTTAAGATGGTCGACAACGAATCGTAAGAGTATAGAGCTCTAATTGATCTCTACTATACCCACCGCCAAACAGACTGCACATTACTTTTGTCAGAGGTGTATGTGCGATTTCAAGCAAATCCAATGCAAAGCCACCTAGAAGCCTAAGCGGATTCTCAAGTATCTGAAGGGACCGTAAACCTCGGTTTATTTTACCCATCGATGACAATCTAGAGCTTAGTGGGTATTCTCGATTCAGACTACGGAGGTTGCGTAATCGACGAAGTCAACCTCGTGTTCATGTCGGGCTGGGAAATAAACCGATCTCTTGGTTTTCAAAGAATCGGACATCGGGCTAAGGGCGATCTACTACCAAGCGATATATGGTCGCAGGAAGTCGTTGTTCCTAACTGCTCTGGCTAAGTCATCAACTGAGGGATTACAACATCGTAGCTAAGAACGTACCCATATTCTGTGACAGTAATAGTGCTATTGCAATCACTCAGAATCCTGTTCTACATACAAGATGCAAGCATGTGGATGTCGACACCATTTTATCGTAGATCATGTTGAAAAGAAGAATATCAGGATGGAAAAGATCCATACTGACAAGCAGAAAGCTAATATCTTAACCAAGCCACTAGCTGAGATTAGATTCAGAGAGTTATGCAACGAGCTAGGGCTTCTGGATCTTGGAGAAAATGCACCAGATATGGCTGAAGGATTGATCTCCAGATTCAGTTGGTTAAAAGACTAACCAAGGTTAAGTGAAATCAGTTGAGTTAGGAATCTCAACCCATCGAACGACAGACGAGGAGCCAATCGAAGTTCGGATAGGAGCGGAAAAGTCGAAAGGTACCGTCCGAAGTTCGGACAAAGGGCGATCGATTCAAGATATATCGACAAGGGGAACCGATAAGATTGGAAGATTACTTTATATAGCCGATTAAAGCCGCAAATCAACAAGCAAATCAAGAGTAAAGCTACAGATCGCATAAGTCAGAAGAAAACAACACAGCAATGGAATAACAGAGTTTTTCATTGATAAAGACCCGAAGGTCAGATTTACAAGTTACAAGTGATATCACAAGATTACAAATGCTACATCTATCTTCAAGTGGTATTACAAGTACAAGAAGACTCGGAGGTCGATACATAAACCATCAGCCCTAAGATAACCCGAGGCAGGGAAAGAGAAAGAGAGTTCAAGGTATGATGCTCTCATTTTCCCTCAGACCTAGAAGAGGCGTCAGAGAGGCTTCGAGAATACTGAGCCAATCTCAAAGCTTCGGAAGGAGGAGCTAGAGAGGCTCTGAAGGATGTCCAAGCCGGAAGCCCTCAGACGTAAAATCAACAGGACTTCCAGTTGTTAAATGAGGCACAATGCCAAAGGTTTGGTCACAAGGACCAAACAGACACTTGTGTCGCATGCAAATATTGAGTTTGATACACTATTGTGCATATCAAACTCATGTTTTGTTTCAGACTAAGTCTGTTGATGCTAATACCGTCATCTCGATAGGTGCACAAGGTGCATACGGTTAGGAGAAGTGTCTTTTCATTTGCCTTAGCAGATCCGCCTCCATGGTGGTAAAGAACCTTAGCATTGATCGTATGTGAAATCTTAGATGACGACGAAAGCAGTGTGAAGGAACACACAGGGTTGATCTGAGAAGCTGTTTTCATTGGAAAAGGGCTAAAGGTTCCCACCGGAAGTTTCACCGGAAATAAGGAACTCATCGGAAAAGCATGAAGGATATGCTAAAGAAGATGAAATGGTTTATGATTGTGTTGTTCGCCTAACACCCCAGGCTATTTATAGAAGGAAATTAGGGGTATAAATGCAAATTTTATCTTCTCAGAAGATCTTAAGAGAAATTTGCATCGACAACGCGTTTGGAACACGTGACTAATGGTTGGATGAGTTAACGGTGTGATTAAATCACAACGTATCTATGCCATTATTACGGAATGTCAAATCGCGCCGATTTGGGAATCGAGGCGACTTTTTGACTCCCCGAAGTTAAAGTTTTGGCGGGAGTTGACCTCAGTTAATGCGAGATTATAGAAGAAAACTGAAGGATGAAGTTTTTCAGAAAAGAAATCAGATAAGTGGCGAAGCGTTACATGCAAAGAATCTGATCAGATAAGCGAAGATATTGTTGGGAAATGCATGAGGCAAACATCAGATATGACAACAAAGTACCAGATCAGATCACCGTGGTAACTGATTGATTACAATATCAATCAGTCAGATACACTCTCTTATTTATCTCTTTCTAAATATCTTTATATGCGTTATTTATTTTAATTGATTTATTTTGCACTATTCATGACGCATGCCCTGCAAAGCTTTTAATGCGGACCTGAAAATGTTTTCAAAATGTTTTTATTACGATTTTTCGAGTTCGGAAAACGAGAAGACTGTTTTTCTCAACCGTGCGATCAAAATACTTTTTGGCCGACTAATCTCAGCCATCGATTTCAAAACACGGATACTTGAGTACTTTGGAAAGTTATGCAAAAAGGTTTTCCCTCGTTTTCTACAAAATCAAAATTTTTTCTCAGAAAACCGCTTTCCACTACTTCGTGTTCTCAAAATTCTGAAAAGATCACTTTTGTTTAAAATTCTCTGAGAATTACCTTCGAAATCATTTGATTCTACACTTCTGATTTTAAAATCCTTCGAATCAATTACTGGTAATTTCTTGTTTTAAATCATTTGCATGATCTAGAATTCTCTATGGTACCTAGGTTTACAAGTTGTATTTCTGTAATTTATTTGATCTAAACGCTTATTTGCAACATTGATGCTGAATTTTTTTTAGTTTGGATGAATTTATTGAAATATCTTACTCAAACTAAACATCAATCTGCATATCTTACAGAAATGGCATATCTTGTTTCAAGACCGGGACAAGGGAAAAAGTACTGCAATTTTGCATCGATGAAGAAAGACATCATTGATGAAAAGTACGTCGTCTTCAACATCACCTCAGATCCGAAATCGCTGGAAATTCTGGAGTGCTTAAGAGCGTGTGGACTGGAACGATATTGCTCTACTTATCAGAACATCGTTCACACCCATGAAGCCCTGGAGTTTCTTTACAATCTGCAGAGGGATGAAGACAATGATGCTGACCTGATTTTTTCCGTTGGCGGAATGGAAGTCCGAGTGACGAATGACGATCTATAGAGGATATTCGGACTAACTCGAGGAAGCATCAATCCAGAGACCTACACAACTGCTGTAGGAGAAAAGGAGTTTCTTGAAGCCGAGCTGTTGAGACCAGCAAACAAGGAGAACACGACGAACGTCAAAGCCCCCTATCTGAAAAGAAAGTATCGCCTTCTTCTTGAGATCGTTCAGAAGGTGATCATGTGCTCAACTTACAGCCTTGATGCGGTCACTTCATACAAGATAAGTGTAATGGCTGCAATAATCAAGAAGGCTTCAGACATCGATTGGTTAGGTATGGTTAAAGCAAGACTTAGAAAAGACTCCGGGAAGTTCGAGCTGACCCAGAGCAATGAGGTGTGCTTATCTTCGATGTGCTCATTCATACACAAAATCTCTATCATTTTGTCAGATAAGCTGCCACAGAATTATGAATGGAACGAGAATGGAGCGAAGATTTATCAAGCAAAGCACAAGGTCATATTGGGCAAGGATGAGTCCCTGCCTGGATAAGCTGATGAGGATCCGACTCCTTATGTGCCCAAACCCAAGGGAGAAAAGAAAGGAAAAGATAAGGCAACTGCATTGTCTGCGGAAGTCGCGAAAAAGGCCATTCAAGAGAAGAGGTTAAAGAGGAAGGATCGGCCAAGAAACCAGATGCTTTCAAACGAAACGTCGGAAGAGAGTCTCATCTCCTCTCGAAAATCGCTCCAAGTTCTCGCCAAAGAAGCCAAGCAAGAATAGGGATCTGATGCAAGAAAGATCGACGAAGAGATAGCAAATCCCGCCTGAGCCAACTATCAGAGAAGTACGGGAAGAACAGATGATCGCAGCAGAAGGAGAGAAATCCGTCAGAAGGACAGAAGTGGTGCAATCTGAGGAAGAATCACCATCTGATTCTCTGTCTCTAACCAAGATCTTCCAGAGAGCAAGATCACCAACGCCCACTTCCAAATCACCATCACCCTCTCCTCAGAAATCATCACCTCCACCCTCTCCCCACAAAACCTTCTCTCCCTCACCCTCACCTCTCATAACAAAATCTCCCACACCACCAATCAATGAACCCGTTCAGGAAACTGAACACCCTCTACACGACTGAAAACGAACCTGAACAACTAACATCCCAATCCCCAATCTAGTCCCAAGAACCTGAGAGAGTCGACGATCATGTGTCCATCTCTTATAATCCTTTCAACACCAGAACAGTACTTGCTTCACCTGCTCCAGAGAGCCCCATCGTAAGAATAATGAAGCAACATATCAAAGAGTATCTGCTGGATCTATGCCCTGAATTGGATCAACATCCTGGCATCCATCAACAGATAGAAGAGATAGTGTTCTGGAGGGATATCAGACTGAAGAGCATTGAAGAACTTCTGATTCTAATGACAACTTTAAGATCAGACTTCTTTGTAGACTTAGAGTTGAAATGTCTACACAATGCTGGGATTGAAAGTGTTGTTGAATTAGCATCGAAAGATCTATATCCAATGGGCCGATTCACGAAAAGGTTCTAATTACTGATAACAGGGAGGAAACCGTTCAACCTCCTACAGATCATGAGGGAATTGCCGATGAACCAAGAATGGGTGCTGCAGATGAGTCCCAATTTGGCAAGGCTTCAACATCTGAACAGACTGCTAAAATGAGCTCTGATACCCTAGATCATCATTCTAAGAAGATTCAGGATGGGATCGGTTTATTTTGAAGAAAAATTCGCAGCTCTACAAATGATCGATGAAGCGGTTTGAAGATGAGCAAGCAAAGCTAGTTGACAAGGAACGAAGTCACACTGCTGGGATGCACAATGCCATCCTTGCTGTAGTAATGCAACTAGTATACCCTCTTGTTGAGAAGCTCAAGCTCCAGTCTGACAAACTCTCAGTTCAGACAGAGATGCTCAATCAGACACAGGTACTCTTGGAGAGTGTCTGGGCATCCTTGGACAAAACCAACAATCACTTGGATATGGGTTGGAAACATTTTCTAGCTTCTACAGAAAAGGCAAGACAGAAATCGAAATCGCTCTCGTCGACACACACACTGCGACCTTTCCGCCACCGCCCGTATCACTCCTCTTGTTGTCGATGAACTTAGAGAGGAGATCTCACGGCAATTAACAACTCTAAACCGCAAGATGTCCAACCTCTTTGATGCAACCAAAAAGGGGGAAGGAAAAGAGTCTGAAGGAAAAGAGAATACAGAAAAACAGACTCAAGAAAAAGAGAAGGAAGAAGAAGAACAGACTTCGCATACGCTTGGTAAAATTTTCATCTCTACCAAAAACCATTGTATCTAACTTGCCAGCCACTCCATCTACCGATCTCGTTGCTGAAATAAAAGAAACTGTGGAGCAACACAGTAAAGAGATCGCTGAGCAAAAAAGTACTCTTTCAGAGATTACTACCAGAGTCGACAAAATTGAAGACTTATCTTCATCCGTTCAGAAAAGAATGGAAGCTGATGATCAGGCCAAGAGCCTTGAACTCGCTAAGAAATTAGCTGAAGAAGAAGAAGAACAAGATGAACCCGAAAGCGCACTCGAGGAGGAAGAAAGGCATAGGCAAGATGATGAAAGAATCATGAAGATCGAGACAAGGCCAGACATTCTCCACCAAAAGCCAGATGACTCCTGAACAAGTTCAAGAGCAAACAAGACAGAGAATAAGAGAGGCCGCAATTAAGAAGCAGAAGTTAGCAGAGGCAAAGGGGTTGAACATTGCCTACATCCGAAGGAAGAGGAAGACCGTCGTCAGCAGCAGAGGAGATTGCATGGGAGAAAAATGCCCTTCCAGCACCTGTTAAAGGCATCCTCTGTGCAAGACAAGATTTGCTTCCAGAATGGAATCAAATCGAGAGAGAATGGTTATGTGACGCCTACATCATGGAGAAGATTCCAATTCATCAAGATCGATCAAAATGATGATGAATTTCAAACCGTTAGAAACAAAATATCCGGACTTCTACCGCATAAAGATGACGAAGGCAAGATCATGTCACTCATACCGAAGCTCCACCCTTTGAACTACTCCTTCCACCTTTGGCCCGCACAACAAGCTAGATCCCGTTAAATTCAAGAACATCTACTATGGACTAGCTGAAAAAGGAGGAATCCATAGAAAAGATGAGCTGGATAAGCTAATGCAAAGGATGTACAGGATGTTTGGCATCCCCAAAGAACTGCAAATGTTCAAGTACACCTGAAGAAGACAACTTGGAATCAGATGATAGGTACGCTCTACACTATTCTACAATGCACACACTTATCTGAATAAATCTTTCCATCCCACTGATTCTAAGACATTCATCTCATTGTCTTATGAGATATGTACTATTTGCATTATCTACATTTCCATTCATGGTATCTGTTTTTCTGATCAAGTTTTGTTAAGTGTTTTGGTTCCATCAAAAGGGGGGAAATTGTTGGGAAATATGTAATTTAGTTTTGATGGAAGTTCCAAAACAGGTTGTAATAGGACCAGTCAGACCTGTTAGTTGACTGATGACTTTGATTCAGAATAAGATGACCAGCTGAAATGTATAGATAGCTGATGTAAAAGATAGGTCACATATTGAGGGGGAACTCAGTATGTATAGGACAGGTCGAAGTATCAGATGACCCAGAGAAGGTCAGATGATCTGAAGACTAAGCGCAAATCAGAAGATAAGAAGTCAGAAGATCGAAAAGTGATAAAGAAGACATCAAGACTCGGAAGAACTCAAGACTCGGATGAACTCAAGACTCGGATAACACTTTGGAGACTCGGATGAACTCAAGACTCGGATAACACTCAAGACTCGGATGAACACAAGACTCGATAAACTCAAGACTCAACATCAAACTGAAGACTCAAGACGATCAATACACTGAGGCTCAGAGACACCTGAAGATCAAAACACCTGAAGACCTACTTTCAGCAGAGTCTGCATATTGAAGCTAAGACAATGTGCAACCAAAGACTCAACATGGTAGACTGGTCAGTCATTTGATCAAGTCAGCTCACACCTGGTGACAATAAAAAAGATACACTAGACAAGACGAATCCTCTCCAAAAGGAATATCAATCGTCTAATGGGCAAATTTATGAAGTCTTGCCGGGCAAGGAGAAAAAGCGACGTGCACAAAAAGAGCTGACAATACGGGATACGACGCTGCAGACAAAAACGATGCTAATCATGCCGACGGCCACGCCGAAAATCGCAGCACGTCACAATCATATCCTACAACCTACCTAATATAGCCCGAAATTCAAATTGCTCTCCAACGGCTTCTTGATTTCGAGGTCTATAAAATGGGATCATTCTTCATTTTTGAAGTAGAGGTTCAACTAGTGAAAAACGCAAGAACAAACACAGAGACATCGCAAAAGAAGCTAAAGCTACATCAAATCTCCACTCACAAGAACACTACATCTGAAGATTATTCTTAGAGTGTTCATCCCATAGTTCTTAGCAAGAAATCCTATCCACTAGCATTTTGGCTATCTAAAGCACCAGGATAGATTTCCAGTTGGAACCCTCAATCATTCTTTACCCAAACGCAAGTTAGGTCAAGTCTGTAGAGTGAGAACTCATTAAACATCTCGGCTATCCTCTTTGTAGGATATAAGTCCCGCTGGTTACGTTGTAGAGTGGGAACTCGATAAACATCTCGACTATCCTGAAAATGATATAAGTCCCGTAGGTTAAGCTTGAGTGGGAACTCGGTAAATATCTCGGCCATCCTGAAAAGGATATAAGTCCCGCAGGTTAAAGTAGGTTAAGATTCCCCTGTGTTAAGGGAAGAGTGGACGTGGGGCCGGGTTTTGTCGAAACCACTATAAAACGCCTCTTGTGTGCATTTACTTGCTTTCTTATCGCTTTACACAAGTCACACAACCGAAGTTTAAACGCATACATATTCTAAAAGTTAAAGTTCACCGCACTAAAATCGATCGTCGATCGACACTTCACCAACCGGTTAAAAACTGACTTAAGAATCTGATTGATAAAACTGGTTTTTCACACGGGTAAAAACAAGCTTCCGCACCATTAAGTTAAACTGACAGATATCAAACTGATCTGCCCTCAGACACTCAGTAAGATTGAACATCAATCTAAACTGATACACTAGCACTCTGATCGGGTAATCTGTAGTTCACACCTGATCCGCATGAAAAGTTTTTGAAGTCTATTCACCCCTCCCCTCTAGACTTCCACCCTCACAAAACCCGTTCGGGACCTACAGTGGTGGTCAAAAATTTTGAGGAAAAACCAATGTGGAAAAATCTTTTCTTGATCTCCAAGAAATCTTTAATATATCTCATATATTCTTTTCTCCATAATTAAAATATTCCACAAAAATCCCACCTCATCTTGTTATGGAATTTTCGAAAATTAAGAGGAAAGAATCCAAGATTTGGATCTTCTTGAATTTATGAGATATACTTGTATTTCAAAAAATACATATCTTTCATAATATCTTTTCAAGAAAATCAAGAAAATCTTTCTTTCCTTTAATTATTCAAAAATTTCAAAATTTACTATATGAATAACCAAGTGGGAGATTTCTTGAATTTAATGAGATAATCTTGTATTCCAAGAATACATATCTTCATTCCATAACAAAATTCAAAGAAAATCTTTCTCCCCCTTTATCCATAATTTTTGAAAAAATATGAGGAAAAAATAAGCAACAAATTTATTTTATTTTTAAACACCTTTTTTCAGTTATTGGACTTTATGTTGGGCTACTTGGGGGGCCTTTAGGAGAATTAAGATTGGACCTTCCAATGGATCTTGAATTATCAATATTGAGCCACAATATTATTCAAGCCCATAAATATTAATTAATCCCACTACATAATTAATATTGCACTATCCATCTTAACCCATATTGCGTACCAATATGGCTCCCTTGCTATTATTTCCGTGTTTAAGATTATCTAGCCCATTAATTAATTCAAGCCACCAAAATAGCTTTCCATTAATTAATATCTTTTGTCCTTGGTTAAGAACGGTTCAACATTATTATCCATACCTAAACTAGTTCCACTTGCAAGATTTGGTATGATAAATCTTATGAACCTCCCAAGGGGGCAAATCGAACAAAGCGTACTTAACGCGATTCTCTCAGATTAAATCTTAACAATCGCATGTGACCAATAATATTGCCCAAGATATGAAGTATTGAATCTCGTTGATTCTCTACCCGTGATACGTCAAAGCAATAGTTACCAACCACACGTGATCCTATTTAAGGGACGAAGATTAAGAAATAACGAACCACTGAGGTCTAATTCTTCCTTGTTCAATTCTGAAGAATTTATCCTCCTGTAGGTCCTATTCAGTGCATCAGTCATGCACTAGTGTAATCTCTTGGTCAAGACAAGTCAATCTGAGCCTTACACTTCAACCTTTCACGATGGATTGTTCATTTCCATATAGGTCGTGAATGGTGTACTTTTGGTTACAAGGGACTGTTAATTTAATCTTCTGTAATCTGGTATCACTAAATTAACTACAATGTAACACGTACTATTTATTGAACAGTTATGAAGTAAATATATGTAACATTCGATGATATTTAAAGCATCAGTGATAAACAATTTATTTCAAAGAATAAGTCCGAATTCAAGTTAGTCCGATTATACAAAGTAAAAGCATACTTTCCAAAGTATAATCCCAACAATCTCCCACTTATACTCAAAGTCTGCTTTTAAGTATACATCAGCATGTCTCGTGTAGTACATGACAACTAATGCCACCTACACGAACCTAATAATGTCTCCCACTTATACTCAAAGCAGATTGGCAACGGTCTTGACACCCATTCCTTTAACATGTCTCTCGAATGTATTCTGAGGCAGACCCTTTGTGAATGGACCAGCTAGGTTGTCTTCCGACGCGATCTTTGCCACCTCTATATCTCCTCTCTTAACGATATCTCGTATAAGATGATATTTCCTTTCAATGTGTTTGCTGGCCTTATGGGCTCTTGGTTCCCTTGAATTTGCAACTGCTCCGGCATTGTCACAATAAACAGTGATTCTGCTGGGCAAATTCGGAACCATTTACGGACATTCTGCTCATCGAATTTGCCCAGCAGAATCTTTGTGGAATATTTTAATTATGGGAAAAAGAATATATGAGATATATTGAAGATTTCTTGGAGATCAAGAAAAGATTTTCCCACATTGTTTTCTTCCCTAAAAATCGCCCACCACCCCATCTATAAATAGGGGATGATACTTTCATTCCCAAGTGCAATTCCATGTGCTGGAAAAATTAGTAAATCCACAAAAGTGGTGCAACAAATTTTATTTTTCCTCTTGTTAATTGTTCGCGAGTATCCTTCCACCGGATTGTCGAGCAAGGACTAGGGAATACTTGGGAAGGACTTTTGGTGTGTTTTCATATACAAGACCATTGCCATTCCAAGAGGTAAGTTCGCGTAAACTCGTAGTAATTCCGCATGCGTAGGATTTACGTGAATTATTTATATGCATGATTTGTTGTTGAATTATTATTTGAATTAATATGGGTTAATTCATGCTAGTAATAATTGTCAGAATTAAATTTGTATTTAAATATTCATCCCGAATAGATCCGGGCAATTAATTCCCCAACATATATTTCTCCAAAAGAATTCACAAATAAATAAATCATGGAGGTCAATTTGACGTAATTTTATTATCCGGAATGAAATTTGTCATTAAAACATACTTAGTAATTTTTGAAAGTGAGATTTTCTTTTAGACAATTCTAAATCATGCAAACACATTTAATAAATAAAATTGCACAAAATTAAAACAATCATCAAGACTAAATAAATCACGTTGGGCACATATATCCAACTGTCATGGTTTAAATTCTAAATCTTGATCTTGAGAAATCGTCCCTTCTTTTGCTTTCATCGTTCGTCTAGAAAAACTCCCACTGAATCCGCAACAATTCTTTAAAATGTCCTCCATTTTGGGTTAGGACGACGTCCGGAAAATGAGTAGCTCACTACCCGCAACGCGAGTCGCATGCGCCTAGGCGCACGCCCCGGTCCGGATCGGCCATCCCGCCCACGTCGCCCACGGCCTTCGCGCACGCGAGGCATTGCCCGAACGCATGCACGCCCGAGGTCCCGCACCCCATCGCCCAGCACGGCCAAGCCCGGTCGTACGCCTTGAGCGCGCCATGCGCGCGCTAAGCCCGACTGCCCTCGTCCGCCTTGCACGCCTAGAGCGCGTTCGCTATGCCCCGTCCACGATCGCCCGGGTGGTGTGCGCGGTCGCTAGGCGTTCCGCCTAGTCCGCGTGCTCCGCCTTGGCTCGCGTACGTCCGGGCATTTCAACGTCCGTCTTTAATTCTTCGTCTCCGTCTTCGTTCACGACCCGGTTACAATTTATTTACAAAAAATAAATAAACCTAGATCTAGACTAATCTATTACATTGATCAAATCAAATAAATCCTAATCTACTCGTGGATTTTCTCACGGGGCAAAATGAATCCGAACGAATCGAATTAAAAAACCAACAATTTACTTGCATGTAAATAAGCACATTAAAATATCATGACAATTGGATACCTGCAAAACGGATCTAACAGTTCTACTATCCAATTTAAATTTTAATGAACAACAATTTAAATTACAGTTTAAAATATCAGAGCCCGAACCAGGGCTCTGATACCAGTTGTTGGGATAACATATGTCAAGATCTATTGGGATGACCTCATAAACACAATTTTGAATTAACAATTATTACTAGCATGAATTTACCTAAGTGAATTCAAATAATAATTAATCCAACAACAACATGCAAATAAAATTTCACGTAAAAGATCCTAGCATGCAGAATTTCTAGGAGTTTACGTAAACGTACCATTGGAGAGACGATCTGAGACAGACAGGATCAAGTATCTGGATACCCACCAAAAGTCCTTCTCAAGTATTCCCAAGTCATTGTCCAATAACCCCGGTGGAAAGTTCTCCGATGAACGATTTATAAAACAAGGAAAATAAAATATTGTTGCACCACCTTTGTGGATTTCTAATATTTCCAACGCATGGAACACTAGTTGGAGATGAAAAATTCATCCCCTATTTATAAGACAAGGGGGTTCGAAAATTTCAACCACAATTAGGGCTAGGAAAGATATTTTCTTGATCTCCAAGAAATCTTGAATATATCCAATATATTCTTCTTTCCATGTGTATTTTTTCACAAAAATCTCACACCCTTATTTAGCCTTATTTTTCGAAAATTTCAAGAAGATTTGCAAGATTGAATCTTTCTTGAATTTAATGAGATAATCTTGTATTCCAAGAATACATATCTTTTTCCATAAAATCTTTCCAAGAAAATCAAGAAAATCTTTCTTCCCTTTCTTATACATAATTTTTGAAAATTTCACTATTAAAGAAGCCAAGTGGGAGTTGTTGCAAGTCGTTTTTTAATGAGAATACGATGTGGCTGATTTTGAAACAACTCACAAACAAAATTATCTCCTATTGCAATAAATAACCAAAAATGTTGACCAAATCATCAATAAATGACTACGTCCCTGGGGGCGTACCAAGCCGGGATTATAGTATTTATGATTTGGGGAGTGCATCAAAATAATCGTTAAATATGAAAATGGTTATGTGGGAGGGAGAATTCATTTTATCTTTTACGAACCCCTTTTTGTTCTTTTTAGGCCTTTTAGAAGATTTAGATAAAATTTGGTGGTGTCCTGGCTTGAGCCGGTGGTGTCCCTTAGACGAAATGGCGATTTCTTAAGAGAATCTATATGGTGTTGCCACGTTTCTATTTGTGTTTCTTTGGTTGACATTTGTTTTTACTTGCTTTCGAAAGTATTCGGCTTGTCATCCGGTGGTGATGGTGACGCGTGGGTGGCCCGATTCTTGTGCTTTTCGCTTTAATTTGGTTTTACTGCTTAATTAATACCACTCTATAATTAATATTGCAGGCTTACTATCTCCTTCTCTTAACCCATCTCTTTCTCTGTAATATGGCCTCTGCTTATTTTTTCTGTTTTTGTTAAGATTATTTAGTCCATTAATTAATTAAGCCCTTTTTTTGTTAAAAGGCTTTTCTTTTTTTTAATAAATATCTTTATCCTTTTTGTTAAATGCAGCTTCTGCTCTCCTTTTTTATTAAATCCATACCTCTCTCCTTTTTTATTAAAAATTAATTCCTCTCCTTTTTGTTAAGATTTCTCATGATAAATTAATCTGACTTCTCTCCTTTTTTTTAAATGCAATCAAAAATGCAAGACTTTTTTGTTAAATAAGCTTATTCCTCTTTTGAAATGCATTTAAGAATGCAGGAATTAATATTATTTTTGTTACCCAGAAGATCTCTCGTTAAATGCAGACTCGGACATACTTCTCTTCCCATTTTATAAGTCTCAAAGCTCTCCTTTTTTGTTAAATCCCACAGCTCTCTTATTTTTGTTAAATGGACAAGAGATTAAGAAATCAACTTCCTTTTTTTGTTAGGTCTTTTTGCTCTCTTTTTCATCCCTTCTCGTTGAATGGTCATGAGTTCTTAAAATACAACTTTTGTTGTATGATGGCTTCCGCGCCAAAAGACCCTCAAATAAATATTTAAGCGTAAACTTGTTTCTTAAACAAGCACAATCGAGCATGATTACATTAAAAATCTAATAAAGATTGTTTCGATCTATTGAATAATTATATTGAACACAACAATACCCCCGGTCGGTCAGCTGCGTTAGTCAAAGGAAGCCTTAGAGAGGGAGATCGAGGCATCGTTTAGTTCTCCGATCTGAGGTAATCATTCCTTCTTCCCCGGCGATCTCCCATTTGCTCGTTGAGTGAAACATTACCATCACTCAATTGATGTCAAATCGAGAACACAATGCTTGTTGTTGATAATACCTCCTTGTTAATCATCATATTTGATTATATATAACCTTCAATCAGTCTTTTATGTGCTCGTCAACTTGGGGAGGTCTATGTTCGTCCGAACTAATTTATTTGTCACCATCTCCCATCTAATCTCCCCAAGCGGTTTAACTACCAAAAAAATTCCTAGGTTATTCTACAAAGTAAAAGCAACTATTTTTTATTTCTTCTTCTTTGTCCATGTCTTCATTATCCAATTCCTCGGAGGCTTTGTTTGATTATGTATTGAGCCATGCGTATCGATCATAACGATTCCAGAAGGCTAAATAGAATTTTTCTGAGTATTCCAAAACGATATTTTGTGTTGTCCTCGTCATCCTTTCACCAAAAAACAAAAATCATCCGTTCCGATTTTGCAATCCAAGATGAAGGCCCGCCTAATCAATACCAAAATATGGGAGATAATGTAGATGATGAACTCTGGTCCAAAGAGTGATGGGTTAAAGTTAATCACCGGGTGGTAGCATAAATTTGGGCAAGTGATAGCACGCATATAATCGAACAGGAGCACACAAAATGTGGTAGGGCGCGCGAGGCGAAGCGGTGATATTCCACCACTTGATTTAATATTAATTTAGTTCAATTACTTTGCTCTGATATGACAAAACACCTTGTTTTAATCTTAAGTTTGATTGTGCCATTTAAAAGTGATCTAAAAGAATGGTTGGTCGATTATCCTCCATTGTTGTGGTCATTGAAAATGCCTATCTTTATTGGTATGGACTTCTCATTTCTATCGGAAGGGGTTTTAGTAATTGATCCTCAATGATCATCAAAAAAAAAAAGTAGATGATGCAATGGAGATCTTGATGAGGAATAACCTCAACACGGCGGAACATTGAGACAAGATTCGGTGTGAGCATAGTGTGCTTCGGATGGTGGCAAACATAACGCCTGGGTGGCGGCGAGGGTACTAATGGTGGCGAGCAAGGCATTCAAGGATAGAAAACTCCTCTTCGGTATTTTTAAGCTTTTTAGGTTTTGTAGTTTGAAGTTTCTTTGTGTGAGGCTAGATTACCTTGTTTACAATGGCCTTTTTGATGTTTGACTCTATTGGTCTTCTTGTATGTTTGGTATGCTTTTTTTTTGTATAAATCAAACAATCGAATTTGTTTGACTTGACTTTGGTTTATGATTGGCTTACGTTGGTGCAATCATGAAATTATTTATCAACCCATCGCTTTAAATATCATTGAATGTTACATATCTTATTTATGGTGCGACCTATGTACTCAATCGTTACTTTTGTTGCGGGCATAGTAAGTGTTCTTTTCGCCAGAAACACAAACTAACATTTCTGTCCGATTCTTGTTGGATTCTGGTCCTCTTATTGTCCTCTTATGATGCTCAGATTGGGCATATGGCCAAACAAACTTGATGTCTTTTTGTTTTGCCCAGTTGAATCCATGTGTTCGACACCCCTTGCTCGGTTTTTGTGGTCGGGCCGCTTATCTTGAGCGACCAAAGGGCTTTTTGACCATGTGTAACGGCGATTACATCCAAGTTTGCTCTCAAGACATGCAATCAGGATAAAAGGTTCCAAAACTCAACCAATAAACACTTCTAATTAGACCTCTTCGGGTTGGCCATGACGGACTTCTAAATGCTCAACCACAAATGTCTTTTCTTTTGTTTCCATCGATCTATGTTCGACCTCCGGTGCTTATCTTTGACCTCCATAGGATCGAATCTTATCAAGGTTCTAAGTCCCAGAAACCCGATTCGATTGTTCTTGGGCGTATGTATACTCATGGGATCTTATAAAATTCGCTTCGTTGGCTTGAATCTCAACTTCCCATATTGGTTCTACCAAGTCGACAATATTTTGTCTTTCCGCACGAATCGTTCATCCCGAGCTTTTTCGATCGCTTGTTGCCCGTTCCACCAAAAATAGGAAATTTAAGACAATAGTAATAAGTTGGAACAAAATACCTTAAATTCTGGATGAACAGGACGACCTAAGAACCCGTTATTGGTAGATGGAGAATCGACAATTACAAAATCTAGCATTCTAGTTAAATAAATCTCCGGATCTAAAGTTGACTCTAAAGTCGATCGAGATCATAGGGCGGGTTATAGATTTCCCGAAACCCATGATGGTGTGTTTACATAGTTCTATATACATACTTAGATTTCTCAATTTGGTCGCGAGTATTCTGATAATCTTGCTCCGGTGTTGACCAAGAGGCGATGCACCTTTAAACCGAAAGGCGGATGATAATGGTTAGAGAGTCATTGTGGAGGGTGATTAAACTAACATTCACCCGATGTGCTCGTCTCTGTTTGACAGGGAAGGCATTAATAATATTTATGGTTTGAAAGATCATGTTAATTTCTTTCCCTCCCTTCCTTTTGTTAAAATTTGGGGCCCTTTCTTTTTAGTAAGCCCGGTTGTTGGCGGAATTCCTCCCGATCGTTTGTCGGGACTCCTCTTTTTGCCTTCTGCAGCCCAAACACAATGTTTCTCTCGTTCAATAACTTCTAATATCTTTAAAATTTCCTCAAATAAATTTCGGATTGCGCGCATGAGGTTTTCCAAAATTTAAAACTCATGGAACGAAGCGAACTTGGAAGGATTTAGATGAGTTTTTCTTGAAAATTGATTGGGGTTTTTCCAACATGTCACGATCCTCGATCGATATATTGTCTCAACAAACCCCGAAATATTATCGCATGGGCTTGATTCAAGAAAATGGTTTGAAAATCCTTGGGGTTTGTACCCCCCTTCGCTGTTGGTTTCTTTTTCGGCGATATTTTCGCCACCTCTTAATATAAGGAGGTGGGATTTTATGGAATATTTTTTGGCCATTCTTGATGCTATTCCAATTATTTGATATATTCAAGATTTCCCGAGATCAAGAAAATTTATCAAATTTTCCCATCTTATTCCTAATTGTGCTAACACCACCACACAATATTATAAATATGGGATGAATTTTTTCATCCCAATAAAATTCCATGGAATTTAAATTAAATAAAAGTGGAGATCAACATAATTTATAATTTTTCGAGATTGTTAAATTGTTTTTTTCCATAATGATCTCCTAGGAGAGGAATTTTGAGAAGAAATGTATCGTGTAAGCCCTCGATTGCTTTTTGCATTTAAAATTTTGTGGAACCCGACAAACTTGGATTTTCCCATCATGAGGACCCGCAGGTCATGCTCATGATTGAAATCCCTTTCCATGCTTGTCCTTTAACTACCCAATCGATGATGGATAGACAATTTAGTTCATTTATTCTTGTTTTTTTTTTTTTTCGGGATGCGGGCGACCATTGGAAAAAAAAAGCGGCATGTTCGCTTATTCCTTCCAGAATTCGGCGCCTATGATCGCCGATTAATTCAGAGCCTCAAACGTCCAAAATTGTCCGGACCTTGAGGTCGCTCGTCGTCCGACATATCAACGACATTTTTGTCGGGTCCCCTTCGGTATTCGTGTATGAACCGATCACCATCATCTTGACTTTTCAACTTAGCTAACTCTTTTTGGCCCTCTCTTTATGTGCTCCGTGTTGATGGCCTTTGTTATGGTCGATCGGATCATTGGCGATATCTTCAAGATTGATGGTTTTACGAACGATTTTTGTGAAAGGTCAAGCGCCGAATGAAGGTCGGCTTTTTTGATTTCTCCGAAATTCCTAGATTGAGGCATTATATTTCTTTTTTCTGCCTCGACTAACTACAGGTTTGTGTATGGGTTGGTTTTTGATTTATACCCTCCTTCTAGCGCCAATTGTTGCAAGTCGTTTTTTAATGAGAATACGATGTGGCTGATTTTGAAACAACTCACAAACAAAATTAGTTCACAATACAATATTCAAAAAATAACCAAAAATGTTGACCCGGTTCATCAATAAATGACTACGAGGCGCACCAAGCCCGGATTATAGTATTTATGATTTGGGGAGTGCGTCAAGCACAATACGTTAGTGATGAGCACAATGGTTATGTGGGAGGGAGAATTCATACAAGAGCTATCTTCGGAAAAGTTTCTGAACCCCTTTTTTGTTCTTTTTAGGCCTATTTAGAAGATTTAGATAAAATTTGTGGTGTCCTGCTTGAGCCGGTGGTGTCCCTCTTAGCAATGTGATGAATTTCTTAACATGCGAATCTATATGGTGTTGCCAATTTCTATTTGTGTTTCTTTGGTTGACATTTGTTTTACTTTATCGCAGATTGAATCTTGAATATATGGTGACGTCGTGGGTTCTTGTGCTTTTGCCTTTATCCTCCCTCTTTTTTAAATGCAAAAAATGATTCCTTCTCAAAATGTTTAATGCGGGCTTCCTTCTCTTTCTCTGATAAATGCAGGCCTCTGCTCTTTTTTTTAAATTGCAGGCCTTCCTTTTTTTTTCGTCCATTTAATCTCCTTTTTGTTAAATGGACTTAATTCAATTTTTGTTAAATGGATTTTGCTCTCCTTTTTTGTTAAATTTATCTCCTTTTTTTGTTAAATCGATCTCCTTTTTTGTTAAATGCAGGCTTCACTCTCTCCTTTTTTGTTAAATAGAGGCTCTTATTTTTGTTAAATGCAGGCTTTTTAATCCTTTTTTTGTTAAAATAGACTCAATTTTTTAATTTTTAATCCTTTTTTGTTAAATGTGGCTTACTAGATTAAATGGGCTTACGCTCTTTTTTTTGTTAAATGTTTAATTTTTCTAAAGGATTCTCCTTTTTTATTAAATGGATTTTATTTTTAATAAAACTTACTTCTCCTTTTTTGTTAAATGAGAATTCCTCCTATAAATGTCTCTCCTTTTTGTTAAATGCAGCTTCGCTCTCCTTTTTTTTGTTAATAAAATGCATACTTAAAATTAAATGCAGGCTTTTAATCTCCTTTTTTGTTCGTTAATCTCGTTGAATAGTCCTTTGGGTTTTCCCAGAAAATACAACTTTTGTTGTATTCAAACCCTCTCATTCGCCTAAGCTAGCGAACAAACTTTTTATATGAAGCAAACTTGTCCATCGAGCATGATTACTTTAAAAATTGAATATTACACGTGTCTCTCTTACGTGTTCGATTAATGCTGAATAATTATATTGAACACAACAGGAGTATTCTTGAATTTATGGTATAATCTTGTATTCCAAGAATACATTATCTCCTTTCCATAAAATCTTTTCAAGAAAATTCTTCTCCCTCTTTTCTTTAATATTTTCGAAAAATAAGGAAATATAAACAACAATAATTTATTTTATTTTAAGCACCTTTTATTTATTGGACTTTAATTGGGCTACTTGAGGGGCCTTTAAGAGAATTAAGATGGACCTTCCAATGGACTTCTGAATTTCAATATTGAGCCACAATATAATTCAGCCCATTAATATTAATTAATACCACTATATAATTAATATTGCACTATACAATCTTAACCCATATTACGGTAATATGGCTCCGATTATTATTTCTAGTGTTTTAAGATTATTTAGTCCATTAATTAATTAAGCCACCAAAAGCTTTATATTAATTAATATCTTTATCCTTGTAGTAAGGACAAATGGTGACTTTTTTATTATCCATAAAAAAATTAATTCCACTTGCAAAGATTTGGTATGATAAAGGTTCCGGACCACCAAGGGACCAATCAAGCAAGACTTTTGCAAGCACATGATTCTCTCAGATTAATTTAAATCATTGTGCAATTAATATTATTGCCCAAGATATAGGGTATCGAAGTCTTGATTCTCTTCCCATTTATAAGTCAAAGCAATAACTATTAATCACACCGATTCCTTATTAAGTGACGAGATTAAGAAATCAACAACCAATAAATCTAACTCTTCATCCCTTAAGTCAGTGCGAATGAGTTTATCCTCTCTGTAGGTCCGCTTCAGCGCATCAAATGCACTAGTGTAATCTCTTGGTTAAGACAAGTCAATCCGAGCCTTACACATCAAATTCTACCAATAGATTGTTCGGATCTATCTAAGTTGTGAAACACACACTCGTATACAAGGAACTGTTAACGTGATCTTCTGTGATCTGGTATCACCACGTTAACTACAATGTAACGCTTGCTACGAACGGTTTGCAATAAATATATATAACATTCAATCATATTTAAAGCAACAATGATAAATAATTTATTTTAGTAAATAAGTGTTTAATACATAGGTTATACAAAGTAAAAGCATACTTTCACATATAACCCCAACACAAACAGTAGCAAGTATGTACCCAGGCTTATCATTTGAGCCGAACGATCATAACGATAGGATAAATAGAATTAAAATGTATTCCCACATATTTAATATGGCAGATCCTTTCACCAAAACACTGAGTATTCATGTACACACTAGACATTGGATAGTTTAGGGGTTAGACATGTAGGCGATTGACTCTAGTCCAAGTGGGAGATTGTTAGTGTTAGTGTCCTAGAGACAATCTATTGTAAGGACATAATACTCGATGATATTCAGTTTGATTTAATATTATAGTTCAATTAATATTAATGTATGACAATACACTTGTTTTAATATTAAGTTTGATTGTGCATTTATTCATACAAGTGTTCTCATGAGTCATTGTTGTCATTGACGTTGTGAGAACTCAGATGACTTAAGCATGATTCTCAAATAGTCCCGATCAATGATCATCAAGAATGAGATATTGATGATGCAATGGAGATTGATGTGTGATCTGCATCATACTCTTGGAGAGTGTAGTAAGATCTCACTTACTACGAGATACTAGGTATCTTATGATGTATGCACAAATTGTTGGGGTTATACTGGAAAGTATGCTTTTACTTTGTATAACCAAACTGAATTTTCTGTCTTATTTACTGAAATAAATTATTTATCACTGATGCTTTAAATATCATTGAATGTTACATATATTTATTGCATAATTGTTCAACAATCAGTATGCGTTACATTGTAGTTAATTTAGTGATACCAGATCACAGAAGATTAAATTAACATTTCCTTGTAACTAAAAGTACGCGGTTCACGACCTAGATGGAAATGAACAATCCATCGTGAAAGGTTGAAGTGTAAGGCTCAGATTGGCTTGTCTTGACCAAAAGATTACACTAGTGCATGACTGATGCACTGAACAGGACCTACATGAGGATAAATTCTTCAGCACTGAACCAGGAAGAATTAGACCTCAGTGGTTCGTTATTTCTTAATCTTCGTCCCTTAATAGGATCGTGTGTGGTTAGTGATTATTGCTTTGACTTATGACGGGTAGAGAATCAATGAGATTCAATACTTTATATCTTGAGCAATATTACTGGTCACATGCGATTGCTAAGATTTAATACAAAGAATCGTGTGCGAGTACACTCGTTTGATTTTCCCCCTTGGGAGGTTCATAAGATTTATCATACCAAATCTTGCAAGTGGAATTTGTTTCCGGTATGGATAATAATGTTGAACCGTTCCTTGACCAAGGACAAAAAATATTAATTAATGGAAAGTTATTTCAGTGGCTTGAATTAATTAATGGGCTAGATAATCTTAAATACGGGAAATAATAACCGGGAGCCATATTAACAGTAATATGGGTTAAGATGGATAGTGCAATATTAATTATGTAGTGGGATTAATTAATATTTATGGGCTTGAATAATATTGTGGCTCAATATTGAAAATTCAAAGTCCATTGGAAGGTCCAATCTTAATTCTCCTAAAGGCCTCTCAAGTAGCCCAAACACAATGTCCAATAACTGAAAAAAGTGTTTAAAATAAAATAAATTATTGTTGCTTATTTTTCCAAAATTTTCTAAAATAATAAAGGAAGAAAGAGAAAAGATTTTCTTGATTTTCTTGGAAAGATTTTATGGAATATGTATTCTTGAAATACAAAATTATCCCATAAATTCAAGAAAAGTCAAAGATCCTATTTCTTCCCTATTTATTGAGATATTTTCGAAAACCTCTTAATATAAGGAGGTGGGATTTTATGGAATATTTTAATTATGGAGAAAAGAATATATTGGATATATTCAAGATTTCTTGGAGATCAAGAAAAAGATTTTCCCATCTTATTCCTACTAGAAAAATCGGCCACCCCTAGTATTATAAATATGGGATGAATTTTTCATCCTCAAGTGCAATTCCATGTGTTGGAAAAATTAGAAATCCACAAAGGTGGTGCAACATAATTTTATTTTTCCTTTTGTTAAATTGTTCGCGAGTTCCTTCCACTGGATTGTTGAACAAGGACAAGGGAATACTTGAGAAGACTTTTTGGTGTGTTCGTGTGAACGGGATCCATCTTCTCAACGGTTGTCACTCCGAGAGGTTAGTTTACGTAAACCCGTAGTAATTCCGCATGCGTAGGATTTACGTGAACTATTTGTATGCATGATTGGTTGTTGAATTATTATTTGAATTAATATAAGATTAATTCATGCTAGTAATAATTGTTAGAGTTAAATTTGTATTTAAATGTTCAACCCGAATAGATCCGGGCAATTAATTCCCCAACACAAAAACCTTAGAGGGTATTGGTATACCCATCCGAGAAACCGTTTGATGTATTTCCACTATATGTGTCTACGGGTGTTTCGGTTAGTGGGAGCGATGCGATACTCCTTTGACTTGAGGTCAATACGCACGACAGGTGTGGAGTGATGAACTTTGACCATGACCGACACTTGCACCCATCTATGGGTAGTTATGACTTGGATTGGGTTCATCACAAAGTGCATGTGCGTGGTAGTTGAGCCAAGAATAGGATTCATTCCTCAATGTGGATTCAGAGAGAATACTCATCTTCTCGTTATAATTGGATCAAAGTCATCGACCGATGCACGCCAACTTAGACTTTGTGGCTAAGTGTGACATACATGATCAATTAGTGATTAGAGATAATATGATTAAGTTATTTGAATAGACACTTCATCATGTTCAAGACTTAATCGAGTATTCGCGAATGAAATGAGGAAATCGTAATAGCCCATGTTTCAGTTATAGGTAGTTGCACGTTTATCGCAACGTACCTCATATATTGAGAATGTCTGATTTATTGTCTAGGGTTCAGTTAAGACCGTTAGTTTGACTAATCGCTCGATATATGTGGGTCTATGGGTCACACAACAAGTAGTTCCCTTTTACGGATTATAGTTGGTTGATTAAATGTTAAATTGGATTTAATATTTAATTTATGTAGAATTAATTAATAATGGATTAATTTGGAATTAATTATTATTAATGTTTAATTAAATTGGATTCCCAATAATAATATATAGAAAATTATTATAAGATTTAATATATATGGAAATAAATCGTAGAGATTTGACATATATGGGAATTAAATCCGTAGAGATTTTATATGTAGAAAATGAATCTAAGAGATTTATTAAAATAAAGATTAGGGATTTTATTTCCTAATCAGGTTAGCTTAAGATTTAAGCTGGGCCTCTCCTATATATATGAGCTCTTGGGAATCCATAAAACGGTTGTTCATATTTTCTCCATAAAATCTAGAGTTAGAATTTTCCTAGCAAATTCATCTCGGGATTCAAGACTGGCAAATCTGTGCAAGTCTGTGAATGGGGATTACGTGGATACCATAGTTGAGAAATATGCCCTTGAATTACTGTAAGATTTCTTGTTATGTTTATTCGTAATCATTTATGCAATTATATGTTCGTTGTTGGTGAACTGTTTAATTCCGCTGTGCATGTATTACGTGTTTACGTGCCTCTAAATTACAATAGTAATAATAAGATTGTGGATCCTAGTCCATTACAACTTATATTTGTTGATAGTCAAATATTTAACGATTCTGCTGTGGCTTGTTGAATTTAACCACCAAACAAATAATAAATCGAACAAGAACACTGCGGGAAGAACTGTAGTTCTTCCCTAAAATATGGTTGTTGGTATATAAGAGGAATGAAGGAAACATTCCAGAGTTTTCTTATAATGAAAGGTGAGGTCCTTTATATAAAGAGGACCAGCACGACAAATCATAAGCATGACAAATCATGTGCATAAAGCATGACAAAACATATGCGTAAAGCACGACAAATCGTATGCGTAAAGCATGAAAAATCATCTTCTGTGTGACCCTTGACCTCCTGTCGGGTCGGTTCAGGTCTTTGTGGGCCCTGCTGACGGGTGATAATTTGTCCTGCTGACGTGTGATAAATCTGGTGACAACAATAGCCCCCAAGATCGGGCTGTGACGTTGTTCAGAGTTCGATCTTGAATCATGTCTTGACCAGATTTTATCTTTTGTTACATCTGTAGTCACACTGTTTGCCTCCGAGCCTGCTCGGATACCGTATGAGATCTTGATCGTTCAGAATGAGCCCCTGCATAGAGGATCTTGATCTTGTTTGTACTTTCGTGCCGAGGTGAGCCCGTTATGCGAGTCTTTTTCGCTTTCGTGCTTTGGGGCCGAGCCCCATCGCATTGAGTCTTTTTTCGTGCTCATATTTCGAGGGGAGCCCCATCGTGCGAAGTCTTTTTCTATGCTTTCGTGCTTGAGGGGAGCCCCGTCGTCTAAGTCTTTTCGTGATCGTGCCGAGGAGCCCCATCGTGCAGAGTTTTTTCTGTCTTTCATTACTTGAGGGGAGCCCCCATTGTCTGAGTCTTTTTTCAGGTCTTTCGTTTCTTGAGGGAGCCCGTTGTATGAGTCTTTTCTATACTCGTACTTTGAGGGGAGCCCCGTTGTACAAGTCTTTTCTATTTTTTGTGCTCGTCGTTGACCACTTATGAACGAGCAGTTTGCGACTTTCCCCTCTCTAGATCGTCTTACTAGTTGTGCGATCTATAGGAGTAAATTTTGTGCTCCTCGTCGACCACTTATGGCCGAGCTGTGTGCAACTTTCTTTCCTCTCTTTAGATACTTGAGGGATCTAGGAGAGTTTGCGCTCGTCGTCGACCACTTAGGACCGAGCAGTTTGTGACTTTCCCCCGTCCAGATCGTCTTACTAGCTGTGCGATCTATAGGAGTAAATTTTGCGCTCCTCGTCGACCACTTATGGCCGGGTGTCATGCGACTTTCTTTCCTCTTTTAGATACTTGAGGATCTAGAGAGTTTGGCGCCATCGTCGAACTTTGTCGGCGTAATGCTTTTGTGACTTTCGGCGAAGACGAAGCAAAGTTGACGCCGATAGAGGCGGATCGATCACGCCGAAATAAAGAGCCAACGCTGAGAAGGCGGGCAGGTCGACGCCGTAACGACGGATGAACGCCGTAAAGGTGGTCGATCTCGTCACCATGATGACGAGGAGCACTTCGCTCGGCAAAATACACGTCGCCGATGCGGAAGGCCAGCGCCTAAAAGGAGGGCAGATCAACGCCGTAAAGGCGGATGAACGATGAAAGGGCGGATGATCTTGTCGCCGAGATGGCGAGGAGCGCTTTAGTTGGCGGAATACGCATCGCCGATGCGGAAGACCAGCACCTAAAAGGCGGGCAGATCAATGCCGTAAAGGCGGATGAACGCCGTAGCGGCGATGATCTTTGTCGAAGGTGAAGGTGAGAGCGCCGCCGGGCGGAATACGCTGCCGCCGATGCGAAGGCCGCTTAAAAGGCGGCGATCAACACCGTAAAGGCGGATGAATGCCGTGAGGGTAGATGATCTCGTCGCCGAGATGGCGAGGAGCACTTCGCAAGGCGTATCACGAAAGCCGGCGCGAAGGCGGAAGGCCGTCTAAAAGGCGCGATCAATGCCGGTGGCGATGAACGCCGTAGGGCGGATGATCCGCCACCGAGATGGCGGTGGAGCGCCGCTATAAAATAATCACCGCATCACCGAAGCCCAGCCGCTTAAAAGGCGGGCAGATCAACGCCGTAAAGGCGGATGAATGCCGTGAGGGTAGATGATCTCGTCACCGAGATGGCGAGGAGCACTTCGCACGGCAGAATACGCGTCGCCGATGCGGAATGCCAGTGCCTAAAAGGAGGGCAGATCAATGCCGAAAAGGCAGATGAACGCCGTAAGGGCGGATGATCTCATCACCGAGATGGCGAGGAGCGCTTCACTCGGCGGAATACTCATCACCGATATGGAAGGCCAGCGCCTAAAATGCGGGCAGATCAATGCCATAAAGGCGGATGATCTTATCGCCGAGATGGCGAGGAAATATTTCGGGCATAATGCACACGATCACCGAGGAAGGCGGCGCGCTAAAATGCGGGCAGATCAATGCCATAAAGGTGGATAAACGCCGTAAGGGCGGATGATCTCGTCGCCGAGATGGTGAGGAGTGCTTCTCTCGACGGAATACGCATCGTCGATGCGGAAGGCCAAAGCCTAAAAGGCGGGCAGATCAACGCCCTAAAGGTGGATTAACGCCTTAAGGGTGGATGATCTGTCGGTCGAGATGGCGTTTAGAGCTGCAATTTAAATACGATCGCCGATGCGGAAGGCCGCCAAAATGTGGCGGTCACGCCGAAAATGCGGATAAACACCATAAGGGCGGATGATCTCATCGCCGAGATTGCGAGTAGCGCTTCGCTCTGCGAAATACGCGTCGCCCATGCAGAAGGCCAGCAGCTAAAAGGCGGGCAGATCAACACCGTAAAGGCGGATGATCTCGTCGCCAAGATGGCGAGGGAGCGCCGCCGGGGAATACGCTGCCGCCAATGCGAAGGCCAAAGACTTAAAAGGTGGGCGATCAACGCCAGAAGGCGATGAACACCGTAAGGGCGGATGGTCTCGTTGCTGAGATGGCGAGGAGGGCTTCGCTCGGCAGAATACGCGTCGCCGATGCGAAAGGCCAGCCCCTAAAAAGCGGGCAGATCAACGCCATAAAGGAGGATGAACTCCATAAGGGCGGATGATCTCATCGCCGAGATGGGGAGGAGCGCTTCGCTCGGCAGAATACGCGTCGGCGATGCGGAAGGCCAACGCCTAAAAGATGGGCAGATCAACGCCGTAAAGGCGGATTAATGCCGTAAGGGTGGATGATCTCGTCGCCGAGATGGCGAGGAACGTTTCGTTCGGCGGAATATGCGTCATCGATGAGGAAGGCCAATGCCTAAAAGGCGGGCAGATCAATGCCATAAAGGCGGATGAACGCCGTGAGGGTGATGATCTTCTTTGAGATTGCGAGCACTGCTTGGCCGGAATACGACGCTGGCGTCGAAGGCCGCCGCTTCTAAAGGCGGGCATATCAACGCCGAAAAGGCAAATGAACGCCGTAAGGGCGGATGATCTCGTCGCCGAGATGGCGAGGAGCACTTTGCTCGGCGGAATACACGTCGCCGATGCGGATGGCCAGCGCCTAAAAGGTGGGAAAATCAACGTCGTAAAGGCGGATGATCTCGTTGCCAAGATGGCGAGGAGAGCTTCGCTCGGCGGAATACATGTCGCCGATGTGGAAGGCCAGCGCCTAATAGGCGGACAGATCAACGCTGTATAGGCAGATGAACGCCGTAAGGACAGATGATCTCGTCGCCGAGATGGCGAGGAGCGCTTCGCTCGGCGGAATGCGCGTCGCCGAAGAGGAAGGCCAGCACCTAAAAAGTAGGCAGATCAACGCCATAAAGGCGGATGAACGCCGTGGGGCGATGATTCGCCAACGATGGCGAGGAGCGCCGCCAAAAAATATGCGTCGCCAATGCGGAAGGCCAACGCCTAAAAGGCGGGTAGATCAACGCCGTAAGGGCGGATGATCTTGTCACCGAGATGGCGGAGCGCTGGCCCGTGGAATACGCCGCCGGGCGATGCGGGCGCCGCCTTTAAAAGGCGGCGATCAACGCCGTAAAGGCGATGATCTCGCCGCAAGATGGCGAGGAGCGCCGAGATGGAATACGCACGCCGACGTAAGACGCTGCCTAAAAAAGGGCGCATCAACTCCATAAAGGCGATGAACGCCGTAAGGGCGATGATCTGCCGCCGAGAGGCGGCGAGCATTTAGCGGTGGAATACGCATCACCGGCGCGGAAGGCCGCGCCTGCGCGGGCGACTCAACGCCATAAAGGCGGATGAATGCCATAAGGGCGGATGATCTCGTCGCCGAGATGGTGAGGAGCACTTCGCTCGGCGGAATACGCGTCGCCGATGTGGAAGGCAAACGCCTAAAAGGCGGACAGATCAACGCCCTAAAGGTGGATTAACGCCATATCGGCGGATGATCTTGTTTCCGAGATGGCAAGGAGCCTTTCGCTCGGCGGAATACGCATCAGCAATGCGGAAGGCCAGCGCCTAAAATGCGGGCATATCAATGCCGAAAAGGCGGATGAACGCCGTAAGGGCGGATGATCTCGTCGCCGAGATGGCGAGTAGCGCTTCGCTCGGCAGAATACGCGTCGCCGATGCGGATGGCCAGCACCTAAAAGGTGGGCAGATCAACACCGTAAAGGCGGATGAATGCCGTAAGGGCAGATGGTCTCATCGCCGAGATGGCGAGGAAAACTTCGCTCGGCGGAATACGCATCGCCGATGCGGAAGGCCAGCACCTAAAAAGCAGGCAGATCAACGCCATAAAGGTGGATGAACGCCGTAAGGGCGGATGATCTCGTCCTCGAGATGGCGAGGAGTGTTTCGCCGCGTAAATACGCCGATGACAAGGAAGGCCACTTAAAAAGAGGGCATCAATGCCATAAAGGCGGATGAACGCCGTAAGGGCGGATGATCTCGTCGCCGAGATGCTGAGTAGCGCTTCGCTCGGCGGAATACACATCACCGGCGTATACGCCGCTTAAAGGCGGAATACGACGCCGACGATAAGGCCAACGCCTAAAAGGCGGGCGATCAACGCCAGAAGGTGGATTAACGCCAGAAGGGCAGATGATCTCGCCGCCGAGATGGCGAGGATGCGCTTTCCTGGCGGAATACGCTGCTGCCGGCGCGAAGGCCGCGCTTAAAAGGTCGGCGTGATCAACGCCATAAAGGAGGATGATCTCTCCGCCAAGATGAGAGGAGAGTTGCTTCGGGCGGAATACGACGCCGATGCGAAAAGGCCAAGACTTAAAAGGGCGGCAGATCAACGCCAGAAAGGCGTATGAATGTCAGAGGGCGGATGATTCGCGTTTAGATGGCGAGGAGCGCCGCTGCGTAATACGCGCTGGCGAGGAAGGCCAGCGCCTAAAAGGCTGGCAGATCAACGCCATAAAGGAGGATGATCTCGTCGCCAAGATGGAGAGGAGCGCTGCCGGGAATACGCTGCCGATGGCGAAAGGCGAAGACCTCCAAAGGCCGGCAGATTAAACGCCGTAGAAGGCAGATGAATGCCGTAAGGGCGGATGATCTCGTCGCCTATATGGTGAGGAGTACTTCGCTCGGCGAAATACGCATTGCCGATGCGGAAGGCCATCGCCTAAAAAGTGGGCAGATCAACACCATAAAGGTGGATGAACGCCGTAAGGGCGGATGATCTCGTCGACAAGATGGCGAGGAGCGCTTCGCTCGGTGGAATACGCATCGCCGATGCGGAAGGCCAACTCTTAAAAGGCGGGAAGATCAACACCGTAAAGGCGGATTAACACCGGTGGCGATGATCTCGCCGCCGATGGCGAGGGGGAGCGCCGCCGGGCGAATATGTATCGCCGGCGCGAAGGCCGCTGGCAAAAAGGTGCGCATCAATGCCATAAAGGCGGATGAATGCCGTAAGGGCGGATGATCTCGTTGCCGAGATGGTGAGGAGCACTTCGTTCGGCAGAATACGCATTGTCGATGCGGAAGGCCAACGCATAAAAGGCGGGCAGATAAATGCCATAAAGGCAAATAAACGCCATGAGGGCGGATGATCTCGTCGCTGAGATAGTGAGGAGCACTTTGCTAAGCGGAATACGCGTCGCCGATGCAGAATGCCAGCGCCTAAAAGGTGGGCATATCAACGCCGAAAAGGCGGATGACCGCCATAAGGTGGATGAACGTCGTAAGGGCAGATGATTGCGTTGCCAAGATGGTGGAGCGCCGCTTGAATATCGTGCCGCCAACGCGAAGCGGCCGCTAAAAAAAGTTAGCGCAGATCAATGCCATAAAGGCGGATGAATGCCGTAAGGGTGGATGATCTCGTCGCCAAGATGGCATGGAGCACTTTTATTCGGCGGAATACGCGTCGCCGATGCATAAGGCCAACGCCTAAAAAAGCGGGCGCATCAACGCCGTAAAAAGTGGGATTAACGCCGCAGTATGATGATCTCGCCGCCGAGATGACGAGGAGAGCTTTCGCCGGGCGAAATACGCTACCGGGATGAAGGGCCAATACTTAAAAGGCCGGGTAGATCAACGCCATAAAGGAGGATGATCTCGTCGCCAAGATGGAGAGGAGCGCTTCGCTCGGCGGAATACGCATCGCCGATGCGAAAGGCCAACACTTAAAAGGGGGGCAGATGAACGCCGTAAAGGCAGATGAATGCCGTAAGGGCGGATGATCTCGTCGCCGAGATGGCGAGGAGCGCTTTGCTTGGCGGAATACGCTGCCAGCCGGCGTGGAAGGCCACGTTTAAAAGGCCGGAAGATCAACGCCCAGAAGGAGGATGATTCGCCGCCAAGATGGAGAGGAGCGTCATTACGGAATACGACGCCGATGCCGATGGCCGCCTAAAAAGGCGGGCGATCAATGCCAGAAGGCGATGATCTTGTTGCCAAGATGGCAAGGAGCGCTTCGCTCGGCGGAATACGCATCGCCGATGCGGAAGGCCAGCACCTAAAAGGCGGGCAGATCAACGTCGTAAAGCCGGATGAACGCCGTAAGAGCAGATGATCTCATCGCCGAGATAGCGAGGAGCATTTCGCTCGGCGGAATACGCATCGCCGATGCGGAAGGCCAGCGCCTAAAATGCGGGCAGATCAACGCCGTAAAAGCGGATGAACGCCATAAGGGCGGATGATCTCGTCGTCGAGATGGCGAGGAGCACTTTGCCGCTGGTATACGACGCCGGCGTCAAGGCCGCGTTTAAAAGGCAAGGCGATCAACACCATAAAGGCGGATGAACGTCGTAAGGGCGGATGATCTCGTCGCCGATATGGCGAGGAGCATTTCGTTCGGCGGAATACGCGTAGTCGATGCGGAAGGCCAACGCCTAAAAGACGGGCAGATCAATGCCATAAAGGTGATGAACGGCGTGAGGGTGGATGATCTCGTCACCAAGATGGCGAGGAGCACTTTACTCGGCGGAATACGCGTCGCCGAAGTGAAAGGCCAAAATACTAAAAGGCGGGCAGATCAACATCGTAAAGGTGGATGAACGCCATAAGGATGGATGATCTCGTCAACAAGAACGTGAGGAGCGCTTCACTCGGCAGAATACGCGTCATCGATGCGGAAGGCCAGCGCCTAAAATGTGGGCAGATCAATGCCGAAAAGGTGGATGAACACCATAAGGGCGGATGATCTCATCGTCGAGATGGCGAGGAGTGCTTCGCTCGGCGGAATAAGCATCGCCGATGCGAAAGGCCAGCACGTAAAAGGCGGGCAGATCAATGCCGTAAAGGTGGATGAACGTCGTAAGGGCGGATGATCTCGTCGCCGATATGGCGAGGAGCGCTTCGTTTAGCGGAATACGCATCGTCGATGCAGAAGGCCAATGCCTAAAAGGCGGGCAGATCAACGCCGTAAAGGCGGATGAACGCCGTGAGGGTGGATGATCTCGTCGCCGAGATGGCGACGAGCACTGCCGCGAAATACGACGCCGATGTAGAGGAGCGCCGCCGCGAATACGCCGTCTATCGATGCGAAGGCCAACGCCTAAAAAAAGCTGGCGCATTTAACGCCGTAAAGATGAACGCGCGAGGGCAGATGATCTCGTCGCCAAGATGGCGAATAGCACTTCGCTCGGCGGAATACGCGTCGCCGATGCAGATGGCCAGCGCCTAAAAGGCGGGCATATCAACACCGGTGCCGCGATAAACGTCTTAGAAGCGAGAGATGATCTCGCCGCCGACATAGCGCGGGAGCGCCGTTCAAGCGAATACGCCGCCAATGCTAAACCAGCGCTAAAAAGGCGCGTATCAGCCGTAAAGGTGGATGAACGCCAGAAGGGCGGATGATCGATGGCGAGAGCGCCGTTTTAGCGGAATATGCGCTGCCGTCAGGCGCTAATGCCACGCTTGCGGCAATCAACGCCCGTAAAAAGCGGATGAACGCCGCGTGGGCGGATGATTCGCCGCTGAGATGGCGGCGGAGCACTTCGCCGCAGGAAACGCGCCGCCGATGTAGAAGGACAACTTAAAAAGTGGGGCAGTATCAACGCCAAAAAGGTGGATGAACGCCGTGAGGTAGATGATCTCGTCGCCGAGATGGGGAGGAGGGCTTCGCTCGGCGGAATACACATCGCCGATGCAGAAGGCCAGCGCCTAAAAGGCGAGATGATCAACGTCGTAAAGACGGATGAACGCTGTAAGGGCGGATGATCTCATCGCTAAGATGGGAAGGAGCGCTTCGCTCGGCGGAATACGCGTCGCCGATGCGGAAGGCCAGCGCATAAAAGGCGAGCAGATCAACGTCATAAAGGCGGATGAACGCCGTAAGGGCGGATGATCTCGTCAGCAAGATGGCGAGGAGCGCTTCGCTTTGCGAAATACGCATCGCCATTGCGGAAGGCCAGTGCCTAAAAGGTGGGCAGATCAACGCCGTAAAGGCGGATGAACGCCGTAAGGGCGGATGATCTCGTCGCCGATATGGCATTTCGCGCTTTTCTCAGAATATACGTCGACGGCGAGAAGGTCAATGCCTAAAAGGCGGGCAAATCAACGCCGTAAAGCCAGATGAACTCCGTAAGGCGAATGATCTCATCGTCGAGATGGCGAGAGCCGCCGCCGACAAATACGACGCTGACGCGAAGGCCAAAGTTTAAAAAGACGAGCAGGTCAATGCCGTAAATGCGGATGAACGCTATAAGGGCGGATGATCTCATCGCCGAGATGGCGAGGAGCGCTTCTCTCGGCGGAATACGTGTCGCCGATGCAGAAGGCCAGCGCTTAAAAAGAGGGCAGATCAACGCCATAAAGGCGGATGAGCACCATAAGGGCGGATGATCTTGTCGCCGAGATGGCGAGGAGCGCTTCGCTCGGCGGAATACGTGTCGCCGATGTGGAAGACCAACACCTAAAAGGCGGGCAGATCAACGTCGTTAAGGTGGATTAACGACGTAAGGGAGGATGATCTCGTTGCCAAGATGGCGAATAGCATTTTGCTCGGTGGAATACGCATCGCCGATGAGGAAGGCCAGCGCCTAAAAGGCGGGCAGATCAACGCCGTAAAGGCGGATGAACGCATTAAGGGTGGATGATCTCGTCGCCGAGATGGCGAGGAGCGCTTCGCTCAGCGGAATACACATCGCCGATTCGAAAGGCCAGCGCCTAAAAGGCGGACAGAATCATCGCCGAAAAGGCGGTATTGCTAGCGCTGAGGAGGCGAGCATAATCATTGCCGAAAAGGCAGTATTGCCAGCGCCGAGGAGGCGGGCATAATTGTCGCCGAGAAGGCAGCATTTCCAGCGCTGAGGAGGCGGGCATAATCATCGCCGAGAAGGCGGTAGCGCCAGAAGGCTAATAATTTGGTTGAGGCGGGCGAAATCATCGCCGAGAAGGCGGTATTGCCAGCGCCGAAGAGGCGGGCAGAATCATCGCCGGCATGTATTCAAGGCCACGAGTATATGACATAATCGTCAGCCGAGAAGGCGGTATTGCCACATCGAGTAGCGGGCATAATCGTCGCCGAGAAGGCGGTGTGAAGTCTCCGGCTTGTCATCCAAGTGGTTGTCGCCTTGCATGTGGCTTGTCTTTGTGTTGAGCGAGTCATGCTCACCTTCTGTATTTGGGTGGATGTTCACCTCTTGACGGTCGACTATGTACCGGTCCAGGGCTCTAGCTCTATCACTTCTTGTGCTCGCCCGGTGCTCGCCTGCTAGGTGAGCACAATCACTTCACTCCCGAGCGAGCACAATGTTGAACTCTCGTGTGTTCGTCTGATGGTGTGGTGCTTGCTCGCCTAAGGTGACGAGCACGTAGGCTGCTTCCGTGGTTGTCCCGTACACTCGCTTGCCTGGTGAGCCCTTTTCTTGATCTGCTCGCTATCAAGGTTGTGCTCGACACCACCCTGTCGGAGACTTCAGATAAATAGCCCAAGTGGCTTTTTTGTAATTTGGCCGGTAGTGCCATTTTTGTGGCTGTTGTTTGCTTGGTTCTCTAGTTTATGCCCTTTGTCTTTTTGCTGATGTTCGAACATGATAAATGCCTAAGTTCTTTCCTGACTTGTCTGGTTTTTTGATTGTCTTATTTTGCTGCAATCAGATTGGGTAACTTATGTGTAACCCTCTGTTTCTTTCGTGATCGTCTTATGTTAGCTGCGATCACTATTCTGCTCGGGCCATCTTATTTAGCCGGGACCCCGTACCCATTGCTCGCTTTGTTGCGGGCATCTGTAAGTACGATTTGTTTCGTCAGGTGAACATTAGGTTCTGCTCGTTCATCTTTGTTCGGGTCGTCCGACTTAGGTGTGACCATTCATAGGGTTTAACTAGAATGAATAATGAGAAGCCACGAGGACACATATGCCTCCACTTTTAATGTGTGTGACAAGCTTATAATTTGCAGCATATTAAAAGGACGTTATCAGAATAAACCTAGTGGGGTGGGCAAAAGGACTGCCCGTAGATTCTTTGAGTTGCTCGCGAGACTCCGGGTACCCGAGCATTTTCCTTTTTTTCTGAACGCCGAAAAATCTGGGCCCATAAATAAAAGCCACAGGTTGTTAAGGTTGTTGGGCCAACCAATTTTGTTGGATGAGAGCTTTCGGGTCAGATCTATTATTTCCTAATAATGTTTTTGGCCCAACAATTTATGAATCTTAGGCCCAACAAATAACACTAATCTAAGCCCAAAGGACATATACCCCAACCCACGAAATCAGGACAGTCCACGCTTATGAAATAAAAAACCCGTAAATTGGGATTAGATCAACGGCTCACCTCCCAACGCCAGAAATGCTCCAAGGCAGTGTCGTGAAATCTGGTTTCGATGTGGAGCCGCGACGAAGCTGGGACGAAGGTGGTGCCAGCTTAGCGGGCGGCGCCGAGTCGATGGCACGGCGGCCGAATCATCGGTTGAGAACGGAGATAGGTGGTGGTACGAGCAACATAGGCATTGCCATGGCGTCGATTGTGGGGGTTGCTCTGGTCCGATGATTTGACGGTGCAGATCGCGGCGGCTCCCGGCTGACGGAGCTTTGCAGGTTCGTTGTGGTTTGCGAATGGCGATGATGCCTTTGAGCGGTGGATTTCTGGGGATGTGGCCGCGGGGCTAAAGGCGGCGGAGGTGAGGCGGTGCAGTGACGGCGTACACACCGGGGAGCCTCCTTCTTCTCCTTCTGTTTGTATGTATATGTGTATACAAGTTTGTATTTTCTGGGTTTGTGTGTTGAGGAAGAGGATGAATATAGGGATGGAATTGGCTTTTGTTTTTGGGCTGTGTTCTTGAGATTTCTTGGATTTCGGATTCGAAAATTCGACGTTGTTCTTGACAAATTTTTCAACAACCCTCCTTCTAGCGTCAATTGTTGATAGTCAAATATTTACCGATTCTGATATGGCTTGTTGAATTTGACCACCAAACAAATAATAAATTGAACAAGAACACTGCGGGAAGAACAATAGTTCTTCCCTGAAATATGGTTGTTGGTATATAAGAGGAATGAGGGAAACATTCCAGAGTTTTTTTACAATGAAGGTGAGGTCCTTTATATAAAGAGGACCAACACGACAAATCATAAGCATGACAAATCATGTGCATAAAGCATGACAAAACATATACGTAAAGCACGACAAATCGTATATGTAAAGCACAATTTGTTATCTTCTGTGTGACCCTTGACCTCCTGTCGGGTCGGTTCAAGTCTTTGTGGGCCCTGCTGATGGGTGATAATTCGTCCTGCTGACGTGTGATAAATCTGGTGACAACAATATTTAATATAAATTCGTACTCTTCCGATGAGGTCGTTGAGTATGTGAAAATAATGGAGATAAAATAAATTTAAAAGGCCATGTTTATTTTGATTGCTAAATATTGATCATAGGAATTATGTGTTTTAATTTCCGTTTAATTTTATTTCTCTAGGATTGTTAAAATGAATAACTTGTCATTGAGAAGTGTTCTGGAAACGAACAAATTGGCTGGGCCAAATTTTCTGGACTGGCACCAAAACGTGTGTTTGGTGCTAAGGCAAGAGAAGATTGATTACGTGTTGGACAAGTCAATCCCTGTTACCCCTGTGGCTGGTACCGAAGAGGCAGAAACGTTTGACGCTGCAGCTCAAAAGAAACATCAAGATGATGCTTCATAAGCTCAAGATGTTATGTTGCTCAGCATGACTCCTGAGTTGCAAAGGCAGCATGAGTAGATGCTCCCCTTCGAGATGCTCAAGCATCTGAAGGATCTCTTTGATTCTGAATCTTGTTTCGAGATTTATGAAGTGATGAGGGAACTGTTCAGATGTCAGCTAGCTGAAGGAGGGAAGGTCTCCCCTCATGTACTGAAGATGATTGGGCTAATCGAGAAACTTGGTCGTTTGGGCATTGAGCTCAAAACCAATGTTGTTGTTTATGTTGGGATTATACTGAAAAGTATGCTTTTTACTTTGTATAATCGAAACTGAATTTTCAGACTTATTTACTGAAATAAATTGTTTATCACTGATGCTTTAAATATGATTGAATGTTATATATATTTAATGCATAACTGTTCAATAATTCGTACGTGTTACACTGTAGTTGATTTAGTGATACCAGATCACAGAAGATTAAATTAACAGTCCCTTGTAACTAAAAGTACGCCATTCACGACCTAGATGGAAATGAACAACCATCGCGAAAGGTTGAGGTGTAAGGCTCAGATTGGTTTGTCTTGACCAAGAGATTACACTAGTGCATGACTGATGCGCTGAATAGGACCTACAGGAGGATAAATTCTTCAGAACTGAACAAGGAAGAATTAGACCTCAGTGGTTCGTTGTTTCTTAACCTTCGTCCCTTAAATAGGATCACGTGGGATTGGTAACTATTGCTTTGACTTATCATGGGTAGCGAATCAGAGAGATTCAATACTTTTTATCTTGGGCAATATTATTGGTCACATGTGATTGCTAAGATTTAATACGAAGAATCGTGTGCAAGTACGCTTGCTTGATTTGCCCCCTTGGGAGGTTCATAAGTTTTATCATACCAAATCTTGCAAGTGGAATTAGTTTCCGGTATGGATAATAATGTTGAACCGTTCCTCGACCAAGGACAAAATATATTAATTAACAGAAAGCTATTTCAGTGGCTTGAATTAATTAATGGGCTAGATAATCTTAAACACGGGAAATAATGACCGGGTGCAATATTAATTATGTAGTGGGATTAATTAATATTTATGGGCTTGAATTATATTGTGGCTCAATATTAGATATTCAAGATCCATTAGAAGGTCCAATCTTAATTCTCCTAAAGGCCCCCTGAGTAGCCCAACAAATAGTCCAATAACTGAAAAGGTGATTAAAATAAAATAAATATTGTTGCTTATATTTCCTCTAAAATTTTCGAAAATTATGGATAAAAGAGGGAGAAAGATTTTCTTTGAATTTTGTTATGGAATGAAGATATGTATTCTTGGAATACAAGATTATCTCATTAAATTCAAGAAATCTCCCACTTGGTTATCTATATAGTAAATTTTGAAATTTTGAAAATATAGTGGGCAAGAAAGATTTTCTTGATTTTCTTGAAAAGATATTATGGAAGATATGTATTTCTTGAAATACAAGAATATCTCATAAATCCAAGAAGATCCAAATCTTGGATTCTTGTAGCACTTAATATTTTCGAAAATCACCATATGTTGAGGAGGTGGGATTTTTGTGGAATATTTTAATTATGGGAAAAAGAATATAAGGGATATATTCAAGATTTCTTGGTGACCAAGAAAAGTCTTTTCCCACATTGAAATATCACTAAAATTTCGACCACCCTCCCTCTTATAAATAGGGGATGATTAGTTCATTCCCAAGTACAATTCCATGTGCTGGAAATATTAGCAAATCCACAAAGGTGGTGCAACAAAGTTTATTTTTTCCTTTTGTTAATTGTTCGCGAGTATCCTTCCACCGGATTGTCGAGCAAGGGCTAAGGGAATACTTGGGAAGTCCTTTTGGTTAGTCCGTCTGACCGAAGTCACTGCCATCACGAGAGGTACGATCACGTAAACCCGTAGATTCCGCATGCGTAGGTTTTACGTGGCTTTTTATATGCATGATATGTTGTTGCAATTATTATTTGAATTAATATAGGATTAATTCATGCTAGTAATAATTAATGAATTAAATTTGTATTTAAATATTCACCCCGAATAGATCTGTGCGAATCATTCTCCAACCTTTTATGCCATCCTTCAGTCGCTTCCCGATTCATATTCGAGTTTCGTAGTAAACTTTAATATGAATAAGACGGAATCCGTTGGGGTAACATATGCCAGGATCTATCGGGATGATCTCATAAACACAAATTTAAATTAACAATTATTACTAGCATAAATTAACCTAAGTGAATTCAAATAATAATTAATCCAACAACGACATGCAAATAATATTTCACGTAAAAGATCCTAGCATGCAGAATTTCTAGGAGTTTACGTAAACGTACCCGTTGGAGAGACGGTCTGAGACAGACAGGATCAAGTATCTGGATACCCACCAAAAGTCCTTCTCAAGTATTCCCAAGTCCTCGTCCAATAACCCCGGTGGAAGGTTCTCCAATGAACGATTTATAAAACAAAGAAAAATAAATAATTGTTGCACCACCTTTGTGAATTTCTAATATTTCCAACACATGGAACACTAGGGGATGAAAATCAAGATTGGATCATTCCAAGAATATTTATCTCCTTTCCATAAAATCTTTTCAAGAAAATTCTTCTCCCTCTATTCTTTAATATTTTCGAAAAAATAAGGAGGAAATAATGCAACAATAATTTATTTTATTTTAAGCACATTTTATTTATTGGACTTTAATTGGGCTACTTGAGGGGCCTTTAGGATAATTAAGATTGACATTCCAATGGGCTTCTGAATTCCAATATTGAGCCACAATATAATTCAACCCATTAATATTAATTAATGCCACTATATAATTAATATTGCACTATCCAACTTAACCCATATTACGGTAATATGACTCCCGGTCATTATTTCCCGTGTTTAAGATTATTTAGTCCATTAATTAATTAAGCCACTGAAAAGCTTTATATTAATTAATATTTTTATCCTTGGAGTAAGGACAACCCAACTTTATTATCCATACCGGAAAATTAATTCCACTTGCAAGATTTGGAATGATAAAGGTTTCGGGCCCACCAAGGGGACCAATCACGCAAGACATTGCAAGCACACGATTCTCTATAGGAAAAATTACTCTAAGGTACAAAATTTATGGGAAAATTACTCTAAGGTACAATGTGTAAAAAAAATTTGCACTTTAGTTCAAACTAGATACTAAAGTGTTGCAATTTTTTCACATTGTACCTTAGAGTAATTTTCCCAAAAATTTTGTACCTTAGAGTGAGGACCCCTATTAATTTAGCAACTGTCGTGCAATTAATATTATTTCCCAAGATATAGAGTATCGAAGTCGCAATGATTCTCTTCCCATTTATAAGTCAAAGCAATAACTACTAATCACACACAGTCCTTATTAAGTGACAGAGATTAAGAAATCAATAACCACTGAGGTCTAACTCTTCATCCCTTAAGTCAGTGTGAATGAGTTTATCCTCTCTGCAGGTCCGCTTCAGCGCATTGAATGCACTAGTGTAATCTCTTGGTCAAGACAAGCCAATCTGAGTCTTACACATCAACTTCTACCAATAGATTATTCAGACCTATCTAAGTTGTGAAACACACACTTGTTTACAAGGCACTGTTAACGTGATCTTCTGTGATCTGGTATCACCACGTTAACTACAATGTAACGCATGCTATGAACGGTTTGCAATAAATATATATAACATTCAATCATATTTAAAGCATCAGTGATAAATAATTTATTTCAGTAAATAAGTGTTTAATAAATAAGTTATACAAAGTAAAAGCATACTTTCACGTATAACCCCAACAATCTCCCACTTATACTCAAAGTCTGCTTTTAAGTATACCACAACACGTCTCGTGTAGTTCTACGTGACATCTAATGCCACCTACACGAACCTAATAATATCTCTCCCACTTATACTCAAAGCAGATTGGCTACGCACTTGACAACCATTCCTCTCACATGTCTCTTGAATGTTTCCAGAGGCAGACACTTTGTGAAAGGATTAACTAGGTTATCCTCCAATGCGATCTTAACAACCTCTACATCTCCTCTCTTAACGATTTTTTGTCTAAGATTTCATTCCTTCAGTGTGTTTGTTTGACTCGTGGACTCTTAGTTCCCTTGAATTTGCAACTCCCCCTAGCAAATATTGCTAGACAAATTCGGAACTCCATCCAAGTCCACTAAGAAGATCTAGAGCCAAACTGGTTCCTTCACTACTTCACAAGCAGCTACTTACCCGGCTTCCATGGTTGAGTCAATGATGCATTTCTGCTTCACACTCGTCCATTTCATAGCTACACTTCCAAATGAAAACACACTAACTGAGGCAGATAGTCTGGAATCTAGGTCTGATTGGAAATCCGAGTCTGTGTATCCCACTGGAAATAAATTGTCTGACTGATAAACTAGCATTCTATCTCGAGTTCTTTTCAGATACTTTAGAATGTTCTTAACAGCAGTCCAATGTTGATTTCCGGGGTTACTTTGATATCTTGCTACCATGCCTACGACGTAGCAAATATCCGGTCTCGTACACAATATTGCATACATGAGACTTCCTACTATCGACGCATAAGTAATTCCTCTCATGTCATCTATCTCCCTTTGCGTCTTGGGACACATGTCTTTCGATAGATGGATTCCGTGCCTGAAAGGTACAAAACCCTTCTTGGAATCTTGCATGCTGAAACGCTTCAAAATGGTATTTATGTATGAAGCTTGCGATAAGCCGATCATTCTTTTCTTTCGATCTCGAGTGATCTTGATCCCAAGAATATGACTGGCTTCCCCTAAGTCCTTCATATCAAACTGTTTTGACAGCCATACCCTTCGCCTCCACGATCAGATCGTAGAAACTTGATACTCTTTTCCCTATGATTCTCCACTTCGGCTTTGAACTCCTTGAATTTATCAAAGGTTTTCGATTTGGGTTTTATGAGGAAAATGTACCCGAACCTTGAGTAATCATCGATGAAAGTCATGAAATACTCATAGTCACCTCTAGCTTTGGTTGACATTTTGGACCACACACGTCAGTGTGAACGATTTGCAACACTTCTGTGGCTCTATTCACCTTGGCTCCAAATGCCCTCTTGGTCATTTTACCATCCAAACATTATTTGCAGGTTGGAAGTGGTTCTAATTGTAGGTCCGACAGCGAACCATCTTTCACCAACCTTTGGATCCTATTTAGATTAATATGACCTAATCTTAGATGCCATAGAAGTGTCTCGTTCACTTTCTCTTAACGTTTTCTCTTATTGCATGAAATAGTCGATGTGTTATAAGATGCATTTTGTGAGTGGTGTGCACAGTTAATAGTATAGAGATTGTTCCGTAAAGTTCCATGACAGATAATTACATCGTTACGGTAAACAGTAACTTGCTTAGAAAAACGAACATAATATCCATCATTAAATAGTTTTGAAACTGAGATAAGGTTTTTGCGAAAATCTGGAACGTAAAGAACATCTCTCAAGACTAAAATCTTGTCTTCAAAAGACAGGTGCACGTCTCCCACTGCTTTAGCTGCTACTCTTGTAGCATCACCCAGTGTGATGAGGATCTCACTTCCACTAAGTTGTCGAGTTAGTTTGAACCCGTGAAGCAAACATGATTAGTGGATCCCATATCAACTACCCATGAATGCGAAGTATACGCCACTAAACAAACTTCAACAATTAGTGTGTGAGAATTACCTTTCTTTCCGGCCCTTTTGGGGTTGGAACAGACAAACCTCTATTGTCCTCTTTCACCGCAGTTTAAGCACTTCCACTATGGATTTTCCTTGACACCACCAGCATTCCTCATCTTATCATTGCCCTTGGCAAAGGTTGAGTTTGATTGCTTATGGCTTTTGGTCCTCTTCTTCTTCTTGCCTTCCCTTGGCCTAGAAGATGATGACGGACCTGTTGCCGTCAAAGCTTGAGTTTGGTGTCCCATCAACATCTCTGCCGTGACCAAAGCTTGCAACAAATCAGCCAGCGAGGCCAAAGTGCTCAAAACTTTTGGGCAGAGAGTGGAGTACCAAATCGATCTGGGTCTCCAGATCATAATCTGCACCCAGAACCTCAAGTTTGTTCAAATGGGCCATCTATTTTGAGGACGTAATCCCTTACGGGGTTGCCTTCCAACATTTTCAGCGACAACATCTCTCGCAAGGTGATCTTACGAGTCCAGCATTTTTGACTCGTCAATTGGCTCATCTGGTCTCGGTGTGTCAAGAATCCACTTGTGCTTTTTTGCAGTTAGGACAATCATAACTTTTCGTTTCCAATCAACATAGTTTCCTATACAATTCTATTCACTTTAAGTATATTAACAGTGGATTAAAAGGTTGCGACATGCTGAACTGAAAAAAACAACAATTGTGCAAACACAAAATTATCACATAATTCGATCACATTGTTCATATTAAAATCTCAAAACAAATATGAACATGCATCAATCGACATCTCAAAACAGTTAAATAGGTCACGTGGGGTGAACTGTCTATTTAAACACATTCAAGCAGGTTACAAACAAGAACAATTACAAACCTTTAATTCAAAATTAATAGTCGGCTCCCACTTGACCAATATAAAATTGACAGGGACTTCGGGGAAGTATATGCATATCAATTTTATACCTAAGTAATAACCATGATTAAATACAGAATTATTACTTCGCTTTGTACGAGCCTCGTGGGGAGGGTCATCGTCGCCACTAATAATAATTCACAATCATCCTTTTGGGAATTTATTCATGTGAAAACCATCTTTTGACCGTTCCGTGGGGGAAATTTCTTCAAAATAATTCACAAATAAATAAATCATGGAGGTCAATTTGACGTAATTTTATTATCCGGAATAAAATTTGTCAATAAAACATACTTAGTAATTTTCGAAAGTGAGATTTTCTTTAGACAATTCTAAATCATGCAAACACATTTAACAAATAAAATTGCACGAATTTAAAACAAGCATCAAGACAAAATAAATCATGTTGGGCACATATATTCAACTGTCATGGTTTAATTCTAAATCTTGATCTTGAGAAATCGTCTCTTCTTTTGCCTTCATCATTCTTCTCGAAAGACTCCCACCGAATCCACAACAATTCTTCAAAGAATGTCCTCCGTTTCGGGTTAGGACAACGTCCGGAAATCGAGTAGCTCACGATCAGGAACGTGAGTCACATGCGCCTAGGCGCATGCCCCGGTCTGGGTCGGACATCTCGCCTGCTGCCCATGACCTTCTTGCTATGACGAAGCATCGCCGGACACGCCGCGATCCGGGTCCCGCGCCTTTTGCCCGCCCTTCGGCCCACAGACGCTGGCCCGCAGCCAAGGGCGGGTGCCGCGTCGTCCTCCGATGCCCAACAGCCCCGTGCGCCTAGCGGTCGTTCCGATGGCCCCGTTCGCATCCCGCCTAGCGATGCACGCGGTCGCTAGGCCGAAGCTCCGCCTTGGCTCGCGTACGTCTGGGCACTTGGACGTTCATCTTTAATTCTCCGTCTCCGTCTTCGTTCACGATCCGGTTATAATTTATTTACGAAAAATAAATAAACCTAGATCTAGACTAGTATATTACATTGAACAAATCAAACAAATTCTAATCTACTCGTGGATTTTCACACGAGGCAAAACGAATTCGAACTAATCAAATTAAAAAACAACAATTTATTTGCATGTAAATAAGCACATTAAAATACCATGAGAATTGGATACCTGCAAAACAGATCTAACAGTTCTACTATCCAATTTAAATTTTAATGAATAACAATTTAAATTACAGTTTAAAAGATCAGAGCCCGAAACAGGGCTCTGATACCAGTTGTTGGGATAACATATGCCAGGATCTATCGGGATGACCTCATAAACACAAATTTAAATTAACAATTATTACTAGCATAAATTAACCTAAGTGAATTTAAATAATAATTAATCCAACAACGACATGCAAATAATATTTCACGTAAAAGATCCTAGCATGCGGAATTTCTAGGAGTTTACGTAAACGTACCCGTTGGAGAGACGGTCTGAGACAGATAGGATCAAGTATCTGGATACCCACCAAAAGTCCTTCTCAAGTATTCCCAAGTCCTCGTCCAATAACCCCGGTGGAAGGTTCTCCAATGAACGATTTATAAAACAAAGAAAAATAAATAATTGTTGCACCACCTTTGTGGATTTCTAATATTTCCAACACATGGAACACTAGGGGATGAAAATCAAGATTGGATCATTCCAAGAATATTTATCTCCTTTCCATAAAATCTTTTCAAGAAAATTTTTCTCCCTCTATTCTTTAATATTTTCGAAAAAATAAGGAGGAAATAATGCAACAATAATTTATTTTATTTTAAGCACATTTTATTTATTGGACTTTAATTGGGCTACTTGAGGGGCCTTTAGGATAATTAAGATTGACATTCCAATGGGCTTCTGAATTCCAATATTGAGCCACAATATAATTCAGCCCATTAATATTAATTAATGCCACTATATAATTAATATTGCACTATCCAACTTAACCCATATTACGGTAATATGACTCCCGGTCATTATTTCCCGTGTTTAAGATTATTTAGTCCATTAATTAATTAAGCCACTGAAAAGCTTTATATTAATTAATATTTTTATCCTTGGAGTAAGGATAGCCCAACTTTGTTATCCATACCGGAAAATTAATTCCACTTGCAATATTTGGTATGATAAAGGTTTCGGGCCCACCAAGGGGACCAATCACGCAAGACATTGCAAGCACACAATTCTCTATAGGAAAAATTACTCTAAGGTACAAAATTTAAGGGAAAATTACTCTAAGGTACAATGTGCAAAAAAAATTTGCACTTTAGTTCAAACTAGATACTAAAGTGTTGCAATTTTTTCACATTGTACCTTAGAGTAATTTTCCAAAAAATTTTGTACCTTAGAATGAGGACCCCTATTAATTTAGCAACTATCGTGCAATTACTATTATTGCCCAAGATATAGAGTATCGAAGTCGCAATGATTCTCTTCCCATTTATAAGTCAAAGCAATAACTACTAATCATACACAGTCCTTATTAAGTGACAGAGATTAAGAAATCAACAACCACTGAGGTCTAACTCTTCATCCCTTAAGTCAGTGTGAATGAGTTTATCCTCTCTGCAGGTCCGCTTCAGCGCATTGAATGCACTAGTGTAATCTCTTGGTCAAGACAAGCCAATCTGAGTCTTACACATCAACTTCTACCAATAGATTGTTCGGACCTATCTAAGTTGTGAAACACACACTCGTTTACAAAGCACTGTTAACGTGATCTTCTGTGATCTGGTATCACCACGTTAACTACAATGTAACGCGTGCTATGAACGGTTTGTAATAAATATATATAACATTCAATCATATTTAAAGCATCAGTGATAAATAATTTATTTCAGTAAATAAGTGTTTAATAAATAGGTTATACAAAGTAAAAGCATACTTTCACGTATAACCCCAACAATCTCCCACTTATACTCAAAGTCTGCTTTTAAGTATACCACAACACGTCTCGTGTAGTTCTACGTGACATCTAATGCCACCTACACGAACCTAATAATATCTCTCCCACTTATACTCAAAGTAGATTGGCTACGCACTTGACAACCATTCCTCCCACATGTCTCTTGAATGTTTCCAGAGGCAGACACTTTGTGAAAGGATTAACTAGGTTATCCTCCAATGCGATCTTAACCACCTCTACATCTCCTCTCTTAACGATTTTTTGTCTAAGATTTCTTTCCTTCAGTGTGTTTGTTTGACTCGTGGACTCTTGGTTCCCTTGAATTTGCAACTGCCCCTAGCAAATATTGCTAGACAAATTCGGAACTCTATCCAAGTCCACTAAGAAGATCTAGAGCCAAACTGGTTCCTTCACTACTTCACAAGCAGCTACTTACCCGGCTTCCATGGTTGAGTCAATGATGCATTTCTGCTTCACACTCGTCCATTTCATAGCTACACTTCCAAATGAAAACACACTAACTGAGGCAGATAGTCTGGAATCTAGGTCTGATTGGAAATCCGAGTCTGTGTATCCCACTGGAAATAAACTGTCTGACTGATAAACCAGCATTCTATCTCGAGTTCTTTTCAGATACTTTAGAATGTTCTTAACAACAGTCCAATGTTGATTTCCGGGGTTACTTTGATATCTTGCTACCATGCCTACGACGTAGCAAATATCCGTTCTCGTACACAATATTGCATACATGAGACTTCCTACTGTCGACGCATAAGTAATTCCTCTCATGTCATCTATCTCCCTTTGCGTCTTGGGAAACATGTCTTTCGATAGATGGATTCCGTGCATGAAAGGTACAAAACCCTTCTTGGAATCTTGCATGCTGAAACGCTTCAAAATGGTATTTATGTATGAAGCTTGCGATAAGCCGATCATTCTTTTCTTTCGATCTCGAGTGATCTTGATCCCAAGAATATGACTGGCTTCCCCTAAGTCCTTCATATCAAACTGTTTTGACAGCCATACCCTTCGCCTCCACGATCAGATCGTAGAAACTTGATACTCTTTTCCCTATGATTCTCCACTTCGGCTTTGAACTCCTTGAATTTATCAAAGGTTTTCGATTTGTGTTTTATGAGGAAAATGTACCCGAACCTTGAGTAATTATCGATGAAAGTCATGAAATACTCATAGTCACCTCTAGCTTTGGTTGACATTTTGGACCACACACGTCAGTGTGAACGATTTGCAACACTTCTGTGGCTCTATTCACCTTGGCTCCAAATGCCCTCTTGGTCATTTTACCATCCAAACATTATTTGCAGGTTGGAAGTGGTTCTAATTGTAGGTCCGACAGCGAACCATCTTTCACCAACCTTTGGATCCTATTTAGATTAATATGACCTAATCTTAGATGCCATAGAAGTGTCTCGTTCACTTTCTCTTAACGTTTTCTCTTATTGCATGAAACAGTCGATGTGTTATAAGATGCATTTTGTGAGTGGTGTGCACAGTTAATAGTATAGAGATTGTTCCGTAAAGTTCCATGACAGATAATTACATCGTTACGGTAAACAGTAACTTGCTTAGAAAAACGAACATAATATCCATCATTAAATAGTTTTGAAACTGAGATAAGGTTTTTGCGAAAATCTGGAACGTAAAGAACATCTCTCAAGACTAAAATCTTGTCTTCAAAAGACAGGTGCACGTCTCCCACTGCTTTAGCTGCTACTCTTGTAGCATCACCCAGTGTGATGAGGATCTCACTTCCACTAAGTTGTCGAGTTAGTTTGAACCCGTGAAGCAAACATGATTAGTGGATCCCATATCAACAACCCATGAATGCGAAGTATACGCCACTAAACAAACTTCAACAATTAGTGTGTGAGAATTACCTTTCTTTCCGGCCCTTTTGGGGTTGGAACAGACAAACCTCTATTGTCCTCTTTCACCGCAGTTTAAGCACTTCCACTATGGATTTTCCTTGACACCACCAGCATTCCTCATCTTACCATTGCCCTTGGCAAAGGTTGAGTTTGATTGCTTATGGCTTTTGGTCCTCTTCTTCTTCTTGCCTTCCCTTGGCCTAGAAGATGATGACGGACCTGTTGCCGTCAAAGCTTGAGTTTGGTGTCCCATCAACATCTCTGCCGTGACCAAAGCTTGCAACAAATCAGCCAGCGAGGCCAAAGTGCTCAAAACTTTTGGGCAGAGAGTGGAGTACCAAATCGATCTGGGTCTCCAGATCATAATCTGCACCCAGAACCTCAAGTTTGTTCAAATGGGCCATCTATTTTGAGGACGTAATCCCTTACGGGGTTGCCTTCCATCATTTTCAGCGACAACATCTCTCGCAAGGTGATCTGACGAGTCCCGCATTTTTGACTCGTCAATTGGCTCATCTGGTCTTGGTGTGTCAAGAATCCACTTGTGCTTTTGTGCAGTTAGGACAATCATAACTTTTCGTTTCCAATCAACATAGTTTCCTATACAATTCTATTCACTTTAAGTATATTAACAGTGGATTAAAAGGTTGCGACATGCTGAACTGAAATAAACAACAATTGTGCAAACACAAAATTATCACATAATTCGATCACATTGTTCATATTAAAATCTCAAAACAAATATGAACATGCATCAATTGACATCTCAAAACAGTTAAATAGGTCACGTGGGGTGAACTGTCTATTTAAACACATTCAAGCAGGTTACAAACAAGAACAATTACAAACCTTTAATTCAAAATTAATAGTCGGCTCCCACTTGACCAATATAAAATTGACAGGGACTTCGGGGAAGTATATGCATATCAATTTTATACCTAAGTAATAACCATGATTAAATACAGAATTATTACTTCGCTTTGTACGAGCCTCGTGGGGAGGGTCATCGTCGCCACTAATAATAATTCACAATCATCCTTTTGGGAATTTATTCATGTGAAAACCATCTTTTGGCCGTTCCGTGGGGGAAATTTCTTCAAAATAATTCATAAATAAATAAATCATGGAGGTCAATTTGACGTAATTTTATTATCCGGAATAAAATTTGTCAATAAAACATACTTAGTAATTTTCGAAAGTAGATTTTCTTTAGACAATTCTAAATCATGCAAACACATTTAACAAATAAAATTGCACGAATTTAAAACAAGCATCAAGACAAAATAAATCATGTTGGGCACATATATTCAACTGTCATGGTTTAATTCTAAATCTTGATCTTGAGAAATCGTCTCTTCTTTTGCCTTCATCATTCGTCTCGAAAGACTCCCACCGAATCCGCAACAATTCTTCAAAGAATGTCCTCCGTTTCGGGTTAGGACGACGTCCGGAAATCGAGTAGCTCACGATCAGGAACATGAGTCACATGCGCCTAGGCGCATGCCCCGGTCTGGGTCGGCCATCTCTCCCCGTCGCCCATGACCTTGCGTGCACGAAGCATCGCCTGGACACTTCCGCATCCGGGGTCCCGCACCCCGTTACCCAGCTCGGCCCCGCACGCTCGGCCCGCGTGTGCCTGCGCGTGCCGCGTGCAGCCTCCGATGCCCAACAGCCCCGTGCGCCTAGCGCGTGTTCCTATGGCCCCGTTCGCATCCCGCCTAGCGATGCACGCGGTCGCTAGGCCGAAGCTCCGCCTTGGCTCGCGTACGTCCGGGCACTTGGACGTTCATCTTTAATTCTCCATCTTCGTCTTCGTTCACGATCCGGTTATAATTTATTTACGAAAAATAAATAAACCTAGATCTAGACTAGTCTATTACATTGAACAAATCAAATAAATTCTAATCTACTCGTGGATTTTCTCACGAGGCAAAACGAATTCGAACTAATCGAATTAAAAAACAACAAATTATTTGCATGTAAATAAGCACATTAAGATACCATGAGAATTAGATACCTGCAAAACAGATCTAACAGTTCTACTATCCAATTTCAATTTTAATGAATAACAATTTAAATTACAGTTTAAAAGATCAGAGCCCGAAACAGGGCTCTGATACCAGTTGTTGGGGTAACATATGCCAGGATCTATCGGGATGACCTCATAAACACAAATTTAAATTAACAATTATTACTAGCATGAATTAACCGAAGTGAATTTAAATAATAATTAATCCAACAACGACATGCAAATAATATTTCACGTAAAAGATCCTAGCATGCGGAATTTCTAGGAGTTTACGTAAACGTACCCGTTGGAGAGACGGTCTGAGACAGACATAATCAAGTATCTGGATACCCACCAAAAGTCCTTCTCAAGTATTCCCAAGTCCTCGTCCAATAACCCCGGTGGAAGGTTCTCCAATGAACGATTTATAAAACAAAGGAAAATAAATAATTGTTGCACCACCTTTGTGGATTTCTAATATTTCCAACACACGGAACACTAGGGGATGAAAAAATTCATCCCTTTATTTATATAGAGGGGGGAACGAAATTTCGGACTCAAAATAAGGTTAGGAAAGATCTTTTCTTGATCTCCAAAAAATCTTGAATATATATCATATATTCTTCTTTCCATGTGTATTTTTTCACAAAAATCTCACACCCTTATTTAGCCAAATTTTCGAATATAATAGGGGATCTTTCAAGATTGGATCATTCTTGAATTTATGAGATATTCTTGTATTCCTAGAATATCTTTTTCCATAAAAATCTTTCCAAGAAAATCAAGAAAATCCTTCTTCCTACTATTGCTCTATAATTTTCGAAAATTCCCATTAAAGAAGCCAAGTGGGAGATTTCTTGAATTTATGGGATAATCTTGTATTCCAAGAATATTTATCTCCATTCCATAAAATCTTTTCAAAAAAATTATTCTCCCTCTTTTCTTTAATATTTTCGAAAAAATAAGGAGGAAATAATGCAACAATAATTTATTTTATTTTAAGCACCTTTTATTTATTGGACTTTAATTGGGCTACTTGAGGGGCCTTTAGGAGAATTAAGATGGATCTTCCAATGGACTTCTGAATTCCAATATTGAGCCACAATATAATTATTAATATTAATTAATGCCACTATATAATTAATATTTCACTATCCAACTTAACCCATATTACGGTAATATGGCTCCCGATCATTATTTCCCGTGTTTAAGATTATTTAGTCCATTAATTAATTAAGCCACTGAAAAGCTTTATATTAATTAATATCTTTATCCTTAGAGTAAGGACATCCCACCTTTATTATCCATACCTGAAAATTAATTCCACTTACAAGATTTGGAATGATAAAGGTTTTAGGCCCACCAAGGGGACCAATCACGCAAGACATTGCAAGCACACGATTCTCTATATTAATTTAGCAACTGTCGTGCAATTAATATTATTGCGCAAGATATAGGGTATCAAAGTGGCAATGATTCTCTTTCCATTTATAAGTCAAAGCAATAACTACTAATCACACACAGTCCTTATTAAGTGACAGAGATTAAGAAATCAACAACCACTGAGGTCTAACTCTTCATCCCTTAAGCTAGTGTGAATGAGTTTATCCTCTCTGCAGGTCCGCTTCAGCGCATCGAATGCACTAGTGTAATCTCTTGGTCAAGACAAGCCAATCTGAGTCTTACACATCAACTTCTACCAATAGATTGTTCGGACCTATCTAAGTTGTGAAACACACACTCGTTTACAAGGCACTGTTAACGTGATCTTCTGTGATCTGGTATCACCACGTTAACTACAATGTAACGTGTGCTAACAAAGTAAAAAGCATACTTTCCAGTATAACTCCAACTGTATGTGGACCATTGCCCACTCTAACTAGGGGTCACTTCAGCTACTTCATCACTTTTACTGATGATTTCTCGAGATATGGATACGTGTATCTTATGAAACACAAATCCGAATCTTTTGAGAAATTCAAAGAGTATAAAGCTGAAGTAGAGAAACAACTTGGTAAGACTATCAAGACTCTTCGATCGAATCGAGGAGGTGAATACCTTAGCCATGAATTCACTGATTACTTGAAGTTGCATGGAATCCAATCACAGTGGACTCCCCCCGGAACACCGCAAATGAACGGTGTGTCCAAGAGGAGAAACCGAAATGGTGAGGTCCAAGATGAGCTTTTCTTCTCTTCCGACATTCTTATGGGGATACGCGTTACAAACGTCAACCTACATTCTAAATAGGATTCCATCTAAATGTTGGGATAACATATGCTAGGATCTATCGGGATGACCTCATAAACACAAATTTAAATTAACAATTATTACTAGCATGAATTAACCTAAGTGAATTCAAATAATAATTAATGCAACAACAACATGTAAATAATATTTCACGTAAAAGATCCTAGCATGCGGAATTTCTAGGAGTTTACGTAAACGTACCCGTTGGAGAGACGGTCTGAGACAGACATAATCAAGTATCTGGATACCCACCAAAAGTCCTTCTCAAGTATTCCCAAGTCCTCGTCCAATAACCCCGGTGGAAGGTTCTCCAATGAACGATTTATAAAACAAAGGAAAATAAATAATTGTTGCACCACCTTTGTGGATTTCTAATATTTCCAACACACGGAACACTAGGGGATGAAAAAATTCATCCCTTTATTTATATAGAGGGGGGAACGAAATTTTGGACTCAAAATAAGGTTAGGAAAGATCTTTTCTTGATCTCCAAGAAATCTTGAATATATATCATATATTCTTCTTTCCATGTGTATTTTTTCACAAAAATCTCACACCCTTATTTAGCCAAATTTTCGAATATAATAGGGGATCTTTCAAGATTGGATCATTCTTGAATTTATGAGATATTCTTGTATTCCTAGAATATCTTTTTCCATAAAAATCTTTCCAAGAAAATCAAGAAAATCCTTCTTCCTACTATTGCTCTATAATTTTCGAAAATTCCCATTAAAGAAGCCAAGTGGGAGATTTCTTGAATTTATGGGATAATCTTGTATTCCAAGAATATTTATCTCCATTCCATAAAATCTTTTCAAAAAAATTATTCTCCCTCTTTTCTTTAATATTTTCGAAAAAATAAGGAGGAAATAATGCAACAATAATTTATTTTATTTTAAGCACCTTTTATTTATTGGACTTTAATTGGGCTACTTGAGGGGCCTTTAGGAGAATTAAGATGGATCTTCCAATGGACTTCTGAATTCCAATATTGAGCCACAATATAATTCAGCCCATTAATATTAATTAATGCCACTATATAATTAATATTTCACTATCCAACTTAACCCATATTACGGTAATATGGCTCCCGATCATTATTTCCCGTGTTTAAGATTATTTAGTCCATTAATTAATTAAGCCACTGAAAAGCTTTATATTAATTAATATCTTTATCCTTAGAGTAAGGACATCCCACCTTTATTATCCATACCTGAAAATTAATTCCACTTACAAGATTTGGAATGATAAAGGTTTTAGGCCCACCAAGGGGACCAATCACGCAAGACATTGCAAGCACACGATTCTCTATATTAATTTAGCAACTGTCGTGCAATTAATATTATTGCGCAAGATATAGGGTATCGAAGTGGCAATGATTCTCTTCCCATTTATAAGTCAAAGCAATAACTACTAATCACACACAGTCCTTATTAAGTGACAGAGATTAAGAAATCAACAACCACTGAGGTCTAACTCTTCATCCCTTAAGCTAGTGTGAATGAGTTTATCCTCTCTGCAGGTCCGCTTCAGCGCATCGAATGCACTAGTGTAATCTCTTGGTCAAGACAAGCCAATCTGAGTCTTACACATCAACTTCTACCAATAGATTGTTCGGACCTATCTAAGTTGTGAAACACACACTCGTTTACAAGGCACTGTTAACGTGATCTTCTGTGATCTGGTATCACCACGTTAACTACAATGTAACGTGTGCTAACAAAGTAAAAAGCATACTTTCCAGTATAACTCCAACTGTATGTGGACCATTGCCCACTCTAACTAGGGGTCACTTCAGCTACTTCATCACTTTTACTGATGATTTCTCGAGATATGGATACGTGTATCTTATGAAACACAAATCCGAATCTTTTGAGAAATTCAAAGAGTATAAAGCTGAAGTAGAGAAACAACTTGGTAAGACTATCAAGACTCTTCGATCGAATCGAGGAGGTGAATACCTTAGCCATGAATTCACTGATTACTTGAAGTTGCATGGAATCCAATCACAGTGGACTCCCCCCGGAACGCCGCAAATGAACGGTGTGTCCAAGAGGAGAAACCAAAATGGTGAGGTCCACGATGAGCTTTTCTTCTCTTCCGACATTCTTATGGGGATACGCGTTACAAACGTCAACCTACATTCTAAATAGGATTCCATCTAAATGTTGGGATAACATATGCTAGGATCTATCGGGATGACCTCATAAACACAAATTTAAATTAACAATTATTACTAGCATGAATTAACCTAAGTGAATTCAAATAATAATTAATGCAACAACAACATGTAAATAATATTTCACGTAAAAGATCCTAGCATGCGGAATTTCTAGGAGTTTACGTAAACGTACCTGTTGGAGAGACGATCTGAGACAGACATGATCAAGTATCTGGATACCCACCAAAAGTCCTTCTCAAGTATTCCCAAGTCCTCGTCCAATAACCTCGGTGGAAGGTTCTCCGATGAACGATTTATAAAACAAGAAAAATAAAAATATTATTGCACCACCTTTGTGGATTTCTAATATTTCCAACGCATGGAACACTAGTTGGGAATGAAAAATTCATCCCCTATTTATAAGTAAGGGGGTGTTCGAAATTTTAGTGCACAATTAGGGCTAGGAAAGATCTTTTCTTGATCTCCAAGAAATCTTGAATATATTCAATATATTCTTCTTTCCATGTGTATTTTTCCACAAAAATCTCACACCCTTATTTAGCCTAAATTTTCAAAAAAAAACAAGAAGATTTGCAAGATTGGATTTTTCTTGAATTTATGAGATATTCTTGTATTCCAAGAATACATATCTTTTTCCATAAAATCTTTCCAAGAAAATCAAGAAAACCTTTCTTCCCTTTCTTACACATAATTTTCGAAAATTCCCAATTAAAGAAGCCAAGTGGGAGTCTTCTTGAATTTATGGGATAGTCTTGTATTCCAAGAATACATTATCTCCTTTCCATAAAATCTTTTCAAGAAAATCATTCTCCCTCTTTTCTTTAATATTTTCGAAAAAAATAGGAAATATTGCAACAATAAATTTATTTTATTTTAAACACCTTTTATTTATTGGACTATAATTTGGGCTACTTGAGGGGCCTTTAGGAGAATTAAGATGGACCTTCCAATGGGCTTCTGAATTCCAATATTGAGCCACAATATAATTCAGCCCATTAATATTAATTAATATCACTATATAATTAATATTGCACTATCCAACTTAACCCATATTACGGTAATATGGCTCCCGGTTATTATTTCCCGTGTTTAAGATTATTTAGTCCATTAATTAATTAAGCCACTGAAAAGCTTTATATTAATTAATATCTTTATCCTTAGAGTAAGGACATCCCACCTTTATTATCCATACCTGAAAATTAATTCCACTTACAAGATTTGGAATGATAAAGGTTTTAGGCCCACCAAGGGGACCAATCACGCAAGACATTGCAAGCACACGATTCTCTATATTAATTTAGCAACTGTCGTGCAATTAATATTATTGCGCAAGATATAGGGTATCGAAGTGGCAATGATTCTCTTCCCATTTATAAGTCAAAGCAATAACTACTAATCACACACAATCCTTATTAAGTGACAGAGATTAAGAAATCAACAACCACTGAGGTCTAACTCTTCATCCCTTAAGTCAGTGTGAATGAGTTTATCCTCTCTGCAGGTCCGCTTCAGCGCATCGAATGCACTAGTATAATCTCTTGGTCAAGACAAGACAATCTGAGCCTTACACATCAACTTCTACCAATAGATTGTTCAGGTCTATCAAAGTTGTGAAACACGCACTCATTTACAAGGCACTGTTAACGTGATCTTCTGTGAAGTATCACCACGTTAACTACAATGTAACGCGTGCTATGAACGGTTTGCAATAAATATATATAACATTCAATCATATTTAAAGCAACAGTGATAAACAATTTATTTCAGTAAATAAGTGTTTAATACATAGGTTATACAAAGTAAAAGCATACTTTCACGTATAAACCCAACACTAAATCGGTTGAGCATACACCATATGAACTATGGTGTGGCAAGAAGCCAACTTTTACACATATCAAAACATGGGGTTGCCCCGTGATTGTGAAAAAGATGCTTACCGACAAGTTGAAATCCAAAGGTGAAAAAGGTTACTTTGTGGGATATCCTAAGGAAACTAAAGAATATTACTTCTATCTACCTGAGAAACAAACAATGATTGTTTATAGGCACGCCAGGTTCCTCGAAGAAGATTATGTCTTTAAGGAACAAGGTCATAAGATGATAGAACTTGAAGAAATTCAAGAACCACAGATTAACGTAGGGACTGATGAGTTGTCGAAGAAACGTGACAAAGAATCAGTGGGAGCATTCAGCAACTCTCATGGTGGAAGTTTATCACTAAGTGATCCTCTTTCAGCCAGTGGGAGCGTAATTGGAGTTGCATTGCCTTCGCAACGAACTCCAAGTGGGCTGAATGAGAACATCATAGTTCAAACTCCCGCCCAAGAGGCATACGAAAGTGTAGCTCTTGAGGACTCTCCGGACATTGATGAAATCGATGCCCCACAAAATTTTCACGATCAGAATGTACAGCCTGCACAACCACAACTCTGTAAGTCTACTAGGATTCGTAATCCGCCCACTAGATATTATGGTTTCCTCGTAGAGGAACATGATGACGTGGAGATCCCGGATAAGGAAGATTCTAGAACTTACACTGAGGCAACAATAGATGTTGACTCAGAGAAGTGGCATGAAGCCATGAAATCCGAGATGGACTCGATTTACACCAATCAAGTCTGGGACTTGGTTGAATTGCCAAAGGGGGTTAGACCAATAGGTTGCAAATGGGTCTTCAAGCGTAAGACTGATGCAAATGGCAAAGTACAAACCTACGAGGCTAGGTTGGTGGCGAAAGGTTATAGTCAACGTGAAGGCATTTACTATGACGAGACTTTCTCACCAGTTGCTAAAATCATGTCCATTTAAATTTTACTTGCGGTGGCAGCACACCTCGATTATGAGATTTGATAGATGGACGTCAAAACAGCTTTCCTCAATGGTAACATTGACAAGGAAGTGTTTATGACTCAACCAGAAGGTTTCATATCTAAGCCAAAATCTAATCTTGTGTGCAAGCTTAAACAGATCATTTATGGATTGAAGCAAGCTTCTAGGAGTTGGAATATCCGATTTGATGAAGCTGTCAAATCCTTTGACTTCATCAGAAATTCGGAAGATCCATGTGTTTATCATAAACGCAGCGAGAAGAATATTGTCTTTATAGTCGTATATGTCGATGACATATTGATTATAGGAAACAATATCCCGCTCATGCAGTCAGTGAAAGATTGGTTATCAAAGACCTTCATGATGAAGGATCTTGGTGAAGCCTGCTACATCTTAGGGATCAAGATCCACAAGGATAGATTCAAGAAGATGTTGGGGTTGTGGTCCACCTACGTAGATAAGGTGCTGAAGCGATTTGCGATGGAGAACTCTAAGAGAGGTTCTCTGCCGACATGTCATGGGATAAAACTGTCTAAGAAGGATTGTCCTTCCACAGAAGCTGATATCCAGCACATTAAGGATGTGCCATATGCATCTGCAATTGGTTCCATCATGTACGCCATGACATGCACTAGGCATGATGTGGCCTTCGCTGTCAGCATCACTGGTAGATACCAACAGAATCCAGGTGAACCTCACTGGATTGCTGTCAAGAATATTCTGAAGTACCTCAGACGTACTAAAGATTGCTTTCTTGTCTACTGAGGACAGTCAGAGATAGTTGCAACTGGCTATGCTGACGTCAGTTTCCAGTCCGACTGTGATGATTACAAATCACAGTCAGGTTGTGTTTTCACTCTCAATGGTAGGGCGGTTAGTTGGAATAGTTCTAAACAAGAGACAACCACGGACTCAACAATCGAAGTTGAGTACATTGCTGCGGCAGAAGCTGCCAAAGAAGCTGTCTGGATAAAACAGTTCTTGAATGAACTAGGGGTAGTTCCAAGTGCCAACAGTCCAATAAAGTTGTATTGGTACAACACTGGTGCAGTTGCACAAGCTAAGGAACCGAGATCCAATAACAGAAACAAACATGTATCGAAGACATTATCACTTGATATGAGAGATAATTTCTAGATGAGAAATAGAGTTAAAACGTGTCCCTACAAAAGATAATTTAACGGATCCTTTCACCAAGGCTTTGAATGTTCATGTACACACTAGACATTTTAATGGTCTAGGGGTTAGACATGTAGGTGATTGGCTCTAGTCCAAGTGGGAGATTGTTAGTGTTAGTGACCTAGAGACAATCCAATTATAAGAACATAATGCTAAGATGATATTCAGTGTTGGTTTAATATTATTGTTTATTTAATATTAAATGTATGGCATTACACTTGTTTCAATATTATTATTGATTGTTTGCATTTATTCTTATTTGTGTTCCTATGAGTCATTGTTGTCATTGAGATTGTGAGAACTCAGATGACTTAAGCATGATTCTCAAATAGCCCCGATCAAGGATCATCAAGAATGGAATATTGATGATGCAATTGAGATTGGTGTGCGATCTGCATCATACTCTTAGAGAGTGTAGTAAGATCTCACTTACTACGAGATACTAAGTATCTCATGATGGATGCACAGATACCTTAGAGGGTATTGGTATACCCATCCGAGATACCGTTTGATGTAATTCCACAATATGTGTCTATGGGTGTCTCGGTTAGTGGGAGCGATACGATACTCCTTTGACTTGAGGTCAATACGCACGACATGTGTGGAATGATGAACTTTGACCTTGACCGATGCTTGCACCCTTCCATAGGTAGATATGACTTGGATTGGGTTCATCATGAAATGCATGTGCGTGGTAGTTGAGCCAAGAATATGATTCATTCCTCAATGTGGATTTAGAGAGAATGCTCATCTTCTCATCATAATTGGATCTAAGTCATCGGCCGATGCACGTCAACTTGGACTTTGTGGCCAAGTGTGACATAAGTGATCAATTGTGATTAGAGATAATATGATTAAGTTATTTGAATAGACACTTCATCATGTTCAAGACTTAATCGAGTATTCACGAATGAAAAGAAGTTATCGTAATAGCCTATGTTTCAGTTACAGGTAGTTGCACATTTCTCGCAACGTACCTCATATATTGAGAATGTCTGATTTATTATCTAGGGTTCAATTAAGACCGTTAGTTTGACTAATCGCTCGATATATGAGGGTCTATGGGTCACACAACAAGTAATTCCCTTTGCATATTAAAGTTGGTTGATTAAGTATTAAATTAGATTTAATATTTAATTTAGGGATTAAACTTTTTGCCGCCCAATAACTTTGGCCCATTTTGAAATTGGCCCTGTACATACCAGATTGTGATATATCCCCTGTATGTTTCCACTTTTTTTTTAATGTAGTCCCCTAAACCTATCAACCCGGTTGGTCAACCGGTAATAGTACATGTGGCATTTAATTTTCAATTTTCCTTTATTTTTTTGCCGCCACGTGTGTATTTTCTATTTTAATTATTAATTTATTTTTAATAAATAATTGTAAATGGGTTTCAGGGTTAGGTCAGTTTTGGGTCGGACTCGGGTCGGGTTTAACGGGTTTGGGTCGACTCAATTTTTTTTATTTAATTGCATAATTGGGTCGGGTTTTAGGTTTTATTAAACCCAACCCGAAATTGTGTAACCCTACACCGCCATTCACAACTCTTCATATTCACATTTTACAACTCTTCAGATTCTATCAAACACTAAACACATTTGAAATGAAAAAACACAACTCTCAAAAAAGCTAAACACTTTGTGAGAAAACCCTAGTTATTAAAAAATCGAGAAAATCACCGGCGAAATCGAGGGAATCAAGCAAAATCGAGGGAATCGAGTATGCAGTTTCGTGAGCCAAGCAGGAATGAAGAGCCCCCACCTATTTACAGTAAGCTTTTCGAACTCCGATTTCGATTTACATTACAAAGTCGAGTGAAATGGTGGGTGTGTGTGTTTGTCCCCTCTTTCGTTACTTTCAAAAACATATTCTTATGTATAGAATATTTGGTGGTGGGTGTGTTTGTTCCCTTCTTTTTATAAGTGTGTTTTTGTCTCTTTCCCCTCTTTTTATAATGTTGCCGACAGTGATGGGGTGAGTGGTGTTCCATTGGAGTCTTAAATTCTTTATTAATGTGGTTGTGTTGTCTGATAGCAGTTGTTAGGTTTTTAAATTGAAAAAGTTCATTGTTACTTTACTGTAACTTTATTTTAATATTTTTTTATTTTTTATTTTCAGATCCAAGTGGACATGAGTTTACCGTTTGTGTGCATATTGATGGTAGGATTGAATCAGACATTTATGTGGGGGGTAGTAAATACAAGTTTGACCACGTCAATAGTCGTATTTTTACTCTAGACTACTTAAAGAGTTTCTGCAAAAAATGTGGGTTTGGTGACGTTAAAACATTGTATTCATGTAGAACCTGGTAGGTTTGAGCCAATTAGTGATGATATTGTTTTCCATTGTTTAATTCAGACTAGTATTGTGGGTTCTAGGGAGGTAAATATTTACTGTGAGGGGGAGAAGGGGGCAAGAAATGCTAAGAATGCAGAAGCTGATGGTGAGATAGGTTTTGAGGGTGAGAGTGGGGAGGAAGGAGATAAGGGGGAAAGTGGGGAGACAACTTCTGAGGTTGAGAGTGAGAGTGGGGAGGTAGGAGATGAGGTGGATAGTGGTGTTGGGAGATGATTTTAATAAAGAAGTTTTGATTAGATCCCAAAACCCCTGAGTATGACATGTTCAGGATAATCTTGATAAACTAAGTCGTTTCAAAGATAGATTGTTCGTAGTTATTCGCACCATGTATAGTCAGCAGATATAGATCAGGTTAGATCTTAAACTTCATCAAGAACTCGTAAGATACCGAGTAATCAAGAATCAAGAGAATCAAGAATCAAGAATCAAGAATCAAGAGAACCAATGTTCGTAAAGATATCAAGATGTCAAGGAATGAAGACTCGATATAGTAATCGATAACTTAGTAAGTTATCAAGACATCGAAGACCCAAGAGTTATCAAGACTCAAGAAGATATCAATACTCAAGATAACCCGAATGTTCGTGAGGCACCGAATAATATCTATCTGAAGACTACAAAAACTGAGAAAAACGCAAATGTTCAGAAAAGTGGATATTGCCCAAAACATTCATATGCAGACAAAAGGAACTAAGTGTAAGTGTTGTTTAAGGTTGTCTCATTCATAGAGATTGACCAAAAAGAGCCGTTTTGTTTGTCTACATTCACTGAAGACAAGAACCAATCGAGGAAGACAACACTCAGATTTTTATCGACAATCGAAAAGCAACAGACCTCGAATCATGTAAGTAGTACTAAGTTCCAGATTGCAAAAATTGGTGATTAGCTACATGACTGCATATTTCCTAAAACATGCAAGGGAGTGTTCAAACCCTAAATATAGTCGTTCATCAAACACCAGAAGAGGAAACCCTTGATACTATCTCCTCCAACAGATAGTTTTTCAAGAGTGACCTTGGTGAAGGTTGCCTATAAATACCAGAGACCTTCTACATTGAGAGGTTACGGGAAATTTCAAGCAACTCAAGAGCTCATTCGTATTATTGCAAATTGAAGCACTCGAAAACCCTAGAATTTCCCAAGTGTTTCACATTGGAGAGAGCTCACTATTCTAAGGCTAGATTGATAGAAATATCCAAAGCTTAGAAGAGATATCCTAGCCTTTGCATCTGTTCTTATTGTAAAGGATATCTCACCCTAGTTGGAAACCAACCCAAAACCCAAACCCTTTGTTAAGGTAGTTTGTGTGTGATTTGTTGGTGAGTTAGAGTTGTAAAGAGTTAGTAAGCTACAAAGGAGTTAGCCGAAAAACTCTAGAGAAGAAGTTAGTAAGCTACTTGTGGTAGTCCTAACACTTGTGTGTGTTTGAGTTAGTAAGTCGCAGTGAGTCACCCGTAAAAACTCAAGGTAGAAAAGTGAGTAAGCTACAGCTGAGTTAGCCCCCGAAAGCTTTAGGAAGTGGTTAAGGAATTTCTCTGAAGATCAGATAGAGTGGACGTAGGAGCTTTAGTCTCTGAACCACTATAACTGCTGTGTTGTTTGCTTTCTATACTGCATTATTATCTGTTCCATGTTTTCACTGAAAGCATATCTTCACCGATATTCGGGCTTGGAACCAATCCAATCGAACTTGCATCAAATTGATCACAAAATTAATTATCGCTTTTTATCGAAGGGAAGATTTTCAGCAAAGCTAAAACGAGTATAAACTTAGGGCCAACCATTCCGCATACTTGAGTAGCTAGAACAGATATTTACCAAACTAAACTAACTCTACTGAGGGTTCAGTAAGATAATTATCTGATCCAGTTCCCCAGATCTCTCGATAAACTCGTGTTCGGGCCAATTAATCTGAAGCTTCAAAAGCAAAGACAGATCATTGTCTCAATGGACTTTGACTCAGGCAATGTCATTTTCTCAGTGGCAAAATTATCGTGATAACCCTGACCCATCCGACCTCGAAAAGAAAAGTTTTAAAAATCATCAACACGTGTATCCCCCCATACACGCAGGAGACTCGTTAAGACCGACCAACAAGTGGTATCGAGCAAAGGGTTCATTTTGACCACTTGCTTTGGTAGCCATAGTCTATTTGCTGAAAGACTTTGGTGGTCTACTGAATAGATCTGTTTGCTGATATCTTACAAGGCTCGGTCATCATACCTTCTAAAAAACTCCCTATGTTCTCTGTTGAGAGCTACGATCTATGGAGATTGAGAATGCAGGCTCATCTGTATTCAAAACATGAAAGAATGTGGAGAGTGGTTTCTGAAGGACCATTCAAATTTATCATAGAATCCCGAATCACCGATCATCGAGAGGAATGATCCCAGAGATGAATTTCCAAAGCCTGATGATCAACTTACTCCTGATGAGAGAAAGTTAGTCAATCTGGACTACATTGCTAAATATACTTTGTATAGCACTATTGATGATGGTGTTATGGGGATGATTTCTCACTGTGAAACTGCAAAAGAAATATAGGACACACTTGCTGTTATGTGTCAAGGCACAAATCATATTAAGGAAAACAAACTTTTTGTTGCTATTGGAAAGTTTGATAGCTTTGAAATGGAAAATGGTGAATCCATTGACAAACTTGAGGTCAGATTCACTAGCATTATGAATGATCTGAATGCTCTTGGGAAAAGATACCCACAGAGAGATGTGGCACTGAAAATTCTTAGAGGATTATCTAAGAAATGGGATATACATGTTGTGGTGATTGAAAACACCAAAAAAATTGATTCCATGCCATAACAACAAGTTTTCTCTGAACTGAAAGCTTATGAGTTTGTGATTGACAAGAAAACTAAGAAATCTGACAGCAAAGATGATTCTTCATCTATCAAGAATGTGACGTTCAAAGCCAAAGAGAAATCATGTAAGTCTAGAGAGTATGAGAACTCACTTGCCAGAAATCAGGATGAGCAAGAGGATAAGCTAGTACTGATGGCAAGGAGGTTTGAAAGACTCAATAGCAGATATGGGAAATATAAGAAATATTACAGGAATCACAGGTACAAGAGAAACTCGTGGTCGAGGACAGATAATCGAGAAAAGGAAGGACCACAAAGCTGAAGGATCCTCATCCAAAAAAGAAGGACTCCAAGACCAAGGAGGAAAGTGATCAGGATGATGATGCCAACAGATGCTACAACTGTCAAAAGAAAGGTCACTTCCAATATGACTGTCCTGAGCTGAGTGCTAAAGAAAGAAAGGAAAGACAAGCCAAGAGAGACAAGAAGATTTCCAGCAAGAAAGTTATGATTGCTGAGGAAGAAGAACATTCTGAAGAAGGTTCCAGTTCCTCAGATGAGATTTTCTCGATAGTAGTGAAAGGATGATATTTGTCTTATGGCTGTGGAGGAGGTAAATTCTTCTATCTCTGTTGTTGCTCCTACACAAGCACATGAGTTCTCAAGTTCAACTGTAAAAAAGAATTTTTGACCGATGGATTCATTTGAGAATCTTATGAAGGACTATTCTCAGTTTACAAGAACTCTTTCATCAAACTCAAGAGCGTAACAAGGAACCGATCACTGAAAAATCTAAAGTGGAAAGACTCTAAAAATGCTAAGATCACTTCTCAATTGATGGGAACTATCGATGAATCGGATGTTCGAAAAGTACAACTCTCGAAAAAAGAGAAGGTGATAGAGATCCTGAATGGAAAATTAGAGAAATCCACTAAGGAGATTCAGCTTATCAGAACTGAGTTCAATGACCTCTTTGAGAAGCATGAAACTCTAAAGAAATGTGATGATAGTGCGCAGAGAAAGTTAGCTCTATTGAATTCTGCATCTAAAGTAATAGATGAAATTCAGAGTTATCAAAGACTCAAGAACTATAAAAAAGCCGGATTGATACATTCCAGGGGGAACCTCACAAGGTCTTCTCAATGTTGCTTCTAGTAGCACCAAGACTGTCTTTGTTAAACCAGTGGCATTAAATCTTCTCACTGAAGAACAGCCCAAGGTTTTAGACAAGGGTAAAGGATCTATGGTTTCAGAAAAACTGAAGGTTCGGGGAAGAAAGCCCAAACCTTAGGAAAAGGCTAGAAAACCTGAACACTCAGTAGGAAATTTTCGTGCCAAGATTTCAAAGCCTCAAAGCTAAGAATACCAACCCCAAGAGATCTCAGATCAACCATCGAGGGAATTTTCGTAAGAGAAACACTCAAAGCGAGATATTCTCAACCTAAAAAGACCAAGTCCTCGACATCGAAGACCACAATTTCAAAGACAGCAACCTAAACCCCACTTGCCTAAGGGTAAAGGTTTCCTGAACCCAAGTCAGCAGAGATAGAGACCAGCTGCACCAAAGCTAAGGCACTTGAACAAAAGGCCTGAACCTAAGAAGAACTCTAAGGCTCATGTTCATCCTAAGGCTGGAACTCATGCACAGGATACTGCCAAGGCTCCTAGGGTGGTGAATGTGTATGTAGATGTTTATGGGAGACAAATCAGCCACTCTAAAGTAATTAGAGTTGTTAGGCAGATTTGGGTTCCAAAAGGTACAGCTAACCTGGTAGGACCCTACACCAAATGGGTACCTAAGAACTGATCTGTTTTTCAGGTGAAGAAAAAGGGCACTAAGCTGAATGAAGACAACATAGCTCTGATGAGTGGAAATGAATTGGCTCCTGCTGTATGGTATCTGGACAGTGGATGTTCAAGACATATGACATGATATGAACAACTAATCACTGACTATGTTGAGCAAAAAGGCCCTCAGATCACATTTGGAGACAACTCCAAAGGACAAACTGAAGGATATGGAACTCTTGAAGTTGACTCTATTCATATCCATGGTGTTTCATATGTGTCTGGTCTAAAGCATAATTTGCTTTCTATCAGCCAATTCTGTGACAAATGATTCAGTGTTGAGTTCTCAAAGAACTTATGTTATGTAAAAGACAATGCTTCACAGAAAATTTTACTGACTGGTACTAGAAAAGGAAATGTGTATCTTGCTAATTGGAGTTCAACTCCTAAAGATACATGTTTGGTTGCAAAAAGTTCCACTTATACCAGTTGGTTGTGGCACAAAAGACTGAATCACTTAAACTTCAAAACCCTGAACAAACTTGCAAGATTAGCACTTGTGAGGGGGTTACCCAATGAAGTGTTCAGTAAAGATCATGTATGTGATGCTTGTCGAAAGGAAAAACAAATCGAGCATCTTTCAAAAAGCAAAGTAGATGTTTCTATCGATAGAATACTACAATCGTTACATATGGATCTCTTTGGTCCAAGAACACCGTGAGCACTAATGGCGTAAAAATACACACTTGTGGTAATTGATGACTACTCTAGATACACACATGGGTCATATTCTTACTCAAGAAGAAAGAGACTCGCATAAAAACCGCCTAACTATCGAAAAGGCTCAAGATCAAAAAAAAATCGAGGTGGTCAAGATCGATCGATATAAAGGAACTGAATTTATCAACCAAATTATATATGATTATTGTGCAGCAAATGGAATAGCTCATGAAACATCAGTTGCAAGGACCCCACAACAGAATGGTGTTGCTGAAAGAAGAAATAGGACTCTAAAAGAAGATGCAAGGACAATGATTGTTGAAGCTGATATTCCTAAGAGATTTTGGGCTGAAGCTATCAACACTGCATGCTACTCTCAGAACAGATCCATGCTGACCAAGAATCAAGGAAAAACTCCTTATGAACTGTGGAATGAAAGGAAGCCTCTTGTTTCTTTCTTTTGTGTGTTTGGTTGCAAGTGTTTCATACACAATAATGGTAAAGATCAGTTGAAAACTTTTGATAGCAAAGCTGATGAAGGGATATTTTTAGGATATTCTGAAGTCAGTAAAGCCTTCAGAGTTTACAACTGTAGGACTCTTATTGTGGAGGAAACACCTCATGTTGTTTTTGATGAAGCTACTTGTGTTCAGAAGAAACATGAACATGACTCAGGAGAACTGATCAAGAGAATCACCAGACTTAGCCTGAAAAAGAATGATAAAACATCCTCCAACTCGAAAAGAAGAAGTCACCACTTTCTATGAATGGAGTGAATCAGACTCAGACAAAGAAGTTCAGGATGGAAAAACTCAGGATGGTGAGACTTAGGATGGAAATCCTCCACTTAAGGAAAGCCAACACACCGAAGTCGACTAACTCAACATACACCAGCTTCGCACTCGTATGTAATAATCGATGAAGATGTGGTCACAAAATTGAGGCAAACTCAATCTATCAACCAATGGGGAACAAATGTCTCGACAATGTTCAATGGAGTTTCCTCGAGGAAGATGATTCTTTTCTCCTTTTTCTCGTTGTTCCCCGAATTTAATAAACCGCATGAACCTAACATTTTGATGTTGAGGATACTACCAAGGGGAACATCCATGAGAAAATGGTTGATAGTCATCCTACAAGTCGATTGTGGGTGATCTATCGATGGTGTCAAAACAAGAAGGTTCCATGGAGAAAGTGCTTTGTTCTCACGCTTCCTATCCTCAAAAAGAACCTCATCGAGATTGAAGAAGCTCTACAAGATTCATTTTGATTATCGCTATGCAAGAAGAGCTGAATCAATTCACAAGAAATGAAGTTTGGGGAGCTAGTGGATAGACCCAAGAGGCACAATGTGATTGGAACTAAATGGGTGTTCAAGAATAAGAGAGATGAAAACAACAACATTGTGAGAAACAAGGCAAGGCTAGTTGCACAAGGTTATTCCCAAGAAGAAGGCTTGATTATGATGAAACCTTTGCACTGCTTGCAAGATTAGAAGCCATCGATTGTTTCTTGCATATATCGCCCACATGAAATTCACATACCATCGATGGATGTGAAAAGTGCATTTCAATGGTGTGCTTAAGGAAGAGGTTTATGTGGAAACAACCTCCCCGGTTTCGATAGAATGACCAAGTTTACAAAAGCATGAAAGCCTTGTATAGTCTTAAGCAAGCACCTGAGCATGGTATGATACCCTTTTCAGCTTTCATCGACCATGGTTTTATCAAAGGAACTGCTGATAGAACTCGTTCAGATAGAAGATGGGAAAGACATCTTACTTGTTCAGATTTATGTGGATGACATCATATTTGATCTCCAAATCATCAACAGTGAAAAGTTTTCTACCCCGATGAAAGGAAAGTTTGAGATGTCAATGATGGGGAGATGAATTTCTTTCTTGACTTCGTGAAACAAACTAAGGAAGGAATATTCATCAATCAAGCAAAATACACCGTAGATCCGATTGCAAAGTATGGTGTACAGACTGCAATGCAGCTTAGACTTCCTATGAATACTAACTACAAGATGGATCCCGATCCTCAAGGCAAATCAAGAAATCACAATCGATTATAGAGGGATAATTGATCATTGCTATATCTCACCGCAAGCGCACTGATATAACATTTGTTTGTTGGGATATGTGTCGATACCAAGCTAATCCTAAGGCTAGTCACATGGAGGCCGCCAAAAGATTCTCAAATATCTTAAAGGCACTATGAATAGAGGATTATGGTATTCAACCGATGATAACCTTGAATTAACCGGGTTACTCGTGATGTCGACATGGAGGATGTAGAATTGATAGAAGTCTATCACAGACCTTGTCAATTTCTTGGAAGTAAACCGATATCATGGTTTTCAAAGAAACAGACCTCAAGAGTAACCAAAGACTAATGGGTTTAATACATGGTCATATAGGAAGTCAAGCAGCATGCATTCTTTGCCTCGCATAACAATTAAGGGATTATAAGATTATAGCCAATGAAGTACCTATATTTTGTGATAATAATAGTGCAATTGCTATTACACAAAATCCAAAGATTGCACACCGATGTAAGCATGTTTATATCGATATCACTTCATCGAGATCATGTTGAAAAGAAAGACATCGAAATGGAGAAAATTCATACCGATAAGCAGAGAGCCGATATCTTGACTAAACCTTTGGCTGAATCAAGATTTCAGGAACTATTAGTTGAATTAGGTATGTTGGATCCAGCTGAATAAAGCAAATCTGAAAAATTGAAGGTTTTTAGGTGCATGAAGTTTTTCAGGTTTTACTGAAAAACTCAAGATAGAATTGAGAGTCCTGAACAACTGAGTCTTGGGAAATTTAGTAATCCTGAAGTTCAGTACTCAGTATTATACTGACATTTTATCAAGGTCAAAACTCAGTAAGACTGATGGAGAAAATTATTCTGAAGAAGTTATTGACTCATGCAACACATTTATTGTCTAACTGAATCTCAGTAATCATTGGCAATAAATGACAAAATACCTGAAGAAATAATTGGGCGGGACTTTTGAAATTCTCGAGGAAAGTCAATGGTCTGCAGGAACAGTAATTAAATGCACTGTTCATTAATCACCAAAAGGGATAAATTGACGGCTAAGTATTTGCGAAACCGTCTTTTTAAATACCCGTTTTAGCCAGTGTTTAATCTCAACCGTCGATTTCTTCATCTACGCAATAATCCATAAATCAAAATCTTATATCCATTAAAAAGATTCCATTCAAGCCCTATTTTAAAAAAACCTTAATCTTCACAAACACTCTGCTTCAAAACCCTCGATTGCCCAGCATTTTTTTTTCTATCTCAAAACCCTTCACTCAAAAATCTCCAAAAATGGCACTCTCTGTATACGACAAACTTGCCATTTCCAACAAACCATGGTACGAATATGTTGTCTCTCTAGAAAGCACGTCCAATACAACTCACGAGGAGGAGGTGTTGCATATGATTCGTTTGGCAAAGCTTACATGCCTGGTCGCGAATCAAACAGAGGCCGAATATGCGAAAGAGGTAATTGAGTTTGTTTCTAATATGCAGTTAGATGACGAAAATTGCATAGAGTCTAAGATTACGGTGTTGCATTTGGAGCATAGTACAAAATATGTGGATTTTGTTAGGGAATTATATATTATTCCTAAGAATCTAAATGCCATATATAGGTTAAGGATAGAGGTGAAGACCCTACCAGATACATGATGGGTAGGGAACAAGAGTATTTGGATAAAATTATCGAAAGCATCCCAGAAAGTTAGAAGTTACTCAATAAGAAGCATTTGAAGCCTAAATATCGTGTATTGTTGATATTGTAAGCAAATGCATCATGAGTAGATCTGTAGTTTCGAAAGCAGTATAAGCACGCCTAAGTTAAGGCTAATGGCGGCGATTGAAGATTCTCCTACTACTTCATTCAATTGGTTGCACTATTTGATCAAGGTGGTGAGTGATCAAGCCAAACACATTCAGAAGGTGAATGGCTCTATAGTTGTCAAGGGAAAAATTCTACATGCAACCAAGATTGCATTTATCTTGGAAACGCATGAGAAGAGGAGGACATTTTTGTTTATTCCACTTCCTTTCCAAAGTCAAAAATCATGTTCAAACCAACGAAGAAGACTTTGAGAGGAAAGAAAGAGAAAAACACCGAGTCTCGTGGAGGAGACCGGGCCAAGAGGAAACGGAGGAAGATACAACAAAGGGTGGAGCAGTCAGGAAACAAGACAATCCGCCGTAAATCCACTGAGGAAACTGATGAAGAAGCCAAACAAGCTAGGGGAAAGCCCTGATGAAAATTAAAAAGGAGAAAGGAGAGAAATCAAGAAGAAAGCATCACTACTCGTAAGGCAGGCGCTTCAAACAATTGCGGAATGCGAGGCCGAAAATCAAGAAACTCAACTCAAGGTCGCAAGAAGGGCCGAAATTCCACTACGTGTTCTTGCTCGTGGTAAATAACCGCGGCAGAGCAAGAAATCGAGGAACAAATTTTTTCTCCGAGGTACTCAAACTTCTCTCGAGCTCGATAAAATCTTCAGAAATCTTCAAGGACCTCGATCCCCATCAAGAAAGACTTGTTCGCTCCAGATCACCCTAAACCTCGTGAATTGTCAACTTGATGCGCTTCAATGAACCATTTCTAGATCCATCAACTCGAACTCATACACTCAACCTTATGCCCCGAAAAGCCCAAGATTGAAGAAGGAGAAGCCAAGAGACCGAATGGCGGGCAAGGGGGAACAATTCATCTTGATGATACCCCGAAATAATGCCTATCCTAACCTTCGTGATATGTTCTTCGTGCTCGTAACCACCGGTATATTCTGAATCAATCACTTCCTGAAATGTTGAATATTGCCTCATTCAGAGGAGAGGACTGGTGGAACGCTGAAACTGTTGTGTTGATAGAGTTTTCAAAGCCCGGAAGACAAAGCTCGTGATGAAAGTCACCGATTTCGGAATCGGTGAAAAGAAGCTAGCCAAAAAGAAAGCTACCAAGGGTAGATGCTTCCAAATTCTCATGATCAAAACAAAGATAAGGATAAGGGAGATGATGCAGAAAAGAAATCTGAGGGGGAGAAGGAACCTCAGACCGATGCTGAGAAATAGAAGAAAACTGAGAGTCAGATGGTGACGGATACTGATGTTGAACCAACTGATATCAGACAACCTTAGACCGAAAGCAAGACTCTTCGTGTACCTTTTGGCATCATATACATTATGCCGGGTTATCAAGTACCTAGCTTTAAATCGATGTTTATGATATGCATCGAGGCTCGCTTGGAGCACCCAAATTTCGGTTGGAAAATATTGAACAAACTCCAGTGGTTGATCTAACACCAATCCTGGATGAGTTAAAGAAGATAGAGCCAATGATGGAAGAGATACTGGCAAGTCAATCTCAAAAGATTGAGAATCTAAGCTCTTCATCAAGCATGCTGCAAACAATTCTCACATACAAGATGACTCAGATGGAGTTAGTCCTGGCTGCTCAAAATCAGAAAATGGAGAACCTGAGTTCATCATCTGATACGCTTCAATCAACTCTATCAGGTAAATTAGCTTCATTAGATGGAAAGATTGATGGAGTGCATACAGAGCTTAATGCCAACATGAAGCAGATGTATCAAGAAAGAACTACCTATCTTGAAGCCAAGCTGATTGAGAAGAATGATCTGATGATCAAAACAACTATTGAGGAAATGGGCTCTCTGCTAATGACCAAGATGACAGAGATGATGCATGATGTCTTCTCAAAGCAGTTTGCTCCTCTTTTGGATGAATTCTCAATGGCCAAGAACTACATGATGAGGCTAGAAAATGAGCATGATCAGTTGGCAGGGGAAGTGAGTAGTATGGGCAAGGAGCAATACTATATGGATACTGCACTGACTCAACTACTCCCAAGGTATGGTGCCAAAAAGGGGGAAAGGCCTGGTGGCAAATTAAGTGAGTTGTTGGCACAAACCTTGGAGAGAAAGGCTAAAAAAGAAGCTGAAGGAAGGAAAATTTTGGATGCCTTAAGTGAGATTGAAGCCACTGAGAAACTGAAGTTTACAGAAGCTGAGAAACCTACCTTCACTCAAACAAATGATCAGATCACTGAAGAAGTAATTACTGAGAAACTGAGTGATAGAAGGATGATTGAGACAAGCAAAGCCGGTGAAGATCAAGTCAGACCTGAAAAGAGAAAGGCTGTGGCATTTGTGGAACAAGAAATGAAGAAAAGAGCAAAAAGCTCAAAACCTACTCAGAGGAAGCTGATAATGGAATTCGAAGAATCTGAGGAAGAAACTGAAACCCAGAAAGAAGCCTTCGATATTAAGAAAACTCTGAAAGCTCTTCAGATTGAAAAGGAAAAGAAAACTGTTGCTTCAGTATCAGGTGTTCCACTGATCAGGAAGAAGAAAGAAGAAGAGCAGAAAAGAAGAGGTGGTTTTTAAAACTTTTTAAGCAAAAGGAGGGGTACGGAAAAGACTCAGAAATGGACGCACATTGATAAGTGGATGCCTATACAGTTCAATGATGCATGGGAAGAGATCAAGAGAACCTTCTGGTTCTATTATGAGATTCTGAGAGAATGGAGGGGGAGAAGCTCGGATAAGAATGAAGCCTTCATTGAGTACTTACTGACTTTCTATCCTAAGTACCTGCAAAGTTAGATCTGTTGGGATTATACTGGAAAGTATGCTTTTACTTTGTATAATCAAACTGAATTTCGGTCTTATTTACTGAAATAAATTGTTTATCACTGATGCTTTAAATATCATCGAATGTTACATATATTTACTGCATAACTGTTCAATAAATAGTACGTGTTACATTGTAGTTAATTTAGTGATACCAGATCACAGAAGATTAAATTAACAGTCCCTTGTAACCAAAAGTACACCATTCACGAACTAGATGGAAATGAACAATCCATCGTGAAAGGTTGAAGTGTAAGGCTCAGATTGGCTTGTCTTGACCAAGAGATTACACTAGTGCATGTTTAGTGCACTGAAGAGGACCTACAGGAGGACAAATTCTTCAGAACTGAACTAGGAAGAATTAGACCTCAGTGGTTCGTTATTTCTTAATCTCCGTCCCTTAAATAGGATCGCGTGTGGTTAGTAATTATTGCTTTGACTTATTACGGGTAGAGAATCAACGAGATTCAATACTTTATATCTTGGGCAATATTATTGGTCACATGCGATTGCTAAGATTTAATACGGAGAATCGTGTGCAAGTACGCTTGTTCGATTTGCCCCCTTGGGAGGTTCATAAGTTTTATCATACCAAATCTTGCAAGTGAAACTAGTTTCCGGTATGGATAATAATGTTGAACCTTTCCTTTACCAAGGATAAAATATATTAATTAATGGAAAGCTATTTCAGTGGCTTGAATTAATTAATGGGCTAGATAATCTTAAACAAGGGAAATAATAACAGGGAGTCATATTGACTGTAATATGGGTTAAGATGGATAGTGCAATATTAATTATGTAGTGGGATTAATTAATATTTATGGGCTTGAATAATATTGTGGCTCAATATTGATAATTCAAGATCCATTGGAAGATCCAATCTTAATTCTCCTAAAGTCCCCTCAAGTAGCCCAACATAAAGTCCAATAACTGAAAAATGTGTTTAAACAAAAGAGGGAGAAGAATTTTCTTGAAAAGATTTTATGGAAAGGAGATAAGTATTCTTGGAATACAAGATTATCCCATAAATTCAAGAAATCTCCCACTTGGTTTCTTTAATTGTGATTTTCGAAATATATAGAGTAATAATAGGAAGAAGGATTTTCTTGATTTTCTTGAAAAGATTTTATGGAAAAAGATATGTGTTCTTGGAATACAAGAATATCTCATAAATTCAAGAAAGATCCAAACTTGAAAAGCCTCCTATTAATTTCGAAAAAAATGGGTTAAATAAGGGTGTGAAATTTTTGTGGAAAAATACACATGGAAAGAAGAATATATGGGATATATTCAAGATTTCTTGGAGATCAAGAAAAGATCTTTCCTAACCCTATTTTGAGCCCTAATTTTCGTCCCCCTCTCTATTATAAATAGGGGATGAATGTTTCATCCCCAGTGAACACGAAAATTAGTTTTTCGTAAAAATATTAGCGTCGATAAAATATCAAATATTTTGAAACGTCGACAGATTGTGTATTTTCTAAAAACATCAATTGTGAGTGTACAATTCCATGTGCTGGAAAAATTAGTAAATCCACAAAGGTGGTGCAACAAATTTTTATTTTCCCTTTTGTTAATTGTTCACGAGCTTCCTTCCACCGGATTGACGAGCAAGGACTAAGGAATACTTGGGAAGGCTTTTTGGTGTGTTTTCATTGACGAGACCATTGCCACTCCAAGAGGTTAGTTCACGTAAACCCGTAGCAATTCCGCATGCGTAGGATGTATGTGAACAGTTTATATGCATGATTTGTTGTTGAATTATTATTTGAATTAATATAGGATTAATTCATGCTAGTAATAATTATTAGAATTAAATTTGTATTTAAATATTCATCCCGAATAGATCCGTGCAATTAATTCCCCAACAACTGGTATCAGAGCCTCGATTTTGGGCATTGAATTTTAAATTGTAATTTAATTCGTTTTCATTAAATTTGAAATTGGATAGTAGAATTGCTAGATCTTTTTTGCAGGTATCCAATTGTCATGGAATTTAATGTGTTTATTTATGCATGCATATAAATTGTGGTTTTTAATTCGATTCGCTCAATTCGCTTTTTCCTCGTGAGAAAATCCACGAGTAGATTAGAATTTGTTTGATTTGATCAATGTAATAGACTAGTTCAGATCTAGGTTTATTTATTTTTGTAAATAAATTGTAAATCGATCGGAAACGGAGGCGAGACGAAGAATTAAAACACGGGATCCGTAATCGGGCGGGGCGTTGCGGCATCGCGCTAAACGTAAGGAGGCACGCACGCGACGCGACATCGGGCGAGAGCACGGGGGGCGAGGTTGAGGGGCCGAAAGCGAGCGGATCAGCAAAGGCGACGCTGGGCGAAAAGCGAGGTCGCACATGGCGACGCAGCAGATGCGGGCGGTGGCGCCCGACGGATGCAAAGCGTGGCGCTGGCGTAGGCGGCGCGCGAGGCGATCAAAGATGGGCGGAGGCGAAGCGCCGCTGGTGGGCTTGTGGTATGCGCGATGCCCCGCCAAGATCTGGCCGAAAGCCGCCGAAGGGGACGCGTCTGCCGTCGGGCGACGTGCGCCGGGCGCTTCGGCGCGCGAGCACGGACGCCACTCAATACGGCTGGGGGAGTGTTAGGCGGACACTCCGACCCGTGAGCTGGTCGATGACGTGGCTTGACAAGGCTTTTTTTTTAAGACGGTCAAGTGGGAGCTTTTCGAGACGAACGATGAAGGCTATGAAGATGATTTCTCAAGATCAAGACATGACAAAAATTAACCATGACAATTGGATATATGTGCCCAATATGTTTAATTTTTTGTCTTGATGTTTATGCTTATTTAAATTGTGTTTGAATTTGCGATGCATGAGAAAATATTTTGAAAAATCTCACTTTCGAAAATTACTAAGTATGCTTAAACAATTAATTGACAATTTTATTCCGGATAATAAAATTGAATTAATTTTGACCTCCATGATTTATTTATTTGTGAATTCTTTTGGAGAAATTCCCCACGGACGGGTCAAAAGATAGCTTTCACATGAATAAATTCCAAATTGATGACTGTGGATTATTACTAGTGGCGATTTATGACCCCCCCACGGGCTCGCTCAAAGCGAAATAATAATTGTCTATTTAATCATGGTTATTACTTAGGTATAAAATTGATATGCATATACTTCCCAAGTCCCCGCCAATTTTATATTGGTCAAGTGGGAGCCAACTATTAACTGGATATTAAAGGTTTGTAATCGTTTGTTTGTAACTCGCTTGAATGTGTTTAAATAATGACCCACCCCACGTGGCTTATTTAAACTGTTTTGAGATGTTGGCTGATGCATGTTCATATTTTTTTGAGATTTTAATATGAAACATGTGATCGAACCTTGTGAAATATTTGTGCTTATGCATATTATTATTTATTTCATTCAAAGATGTCGTAACTTTTTTAATCCAATCGCTATTATACTTAAAGTCAATAGAATAAGTATGGAAACTATATTGATTGGAAACGAAAAATTATAATTGTCCTAACTGCACAAAAGCACAAGTGGATTCTTGACACACCAAATCAGATGAGCCAACTGACGAGACAAAAATGCGGGACTCATTAGATTACCTTGCAAGAGATGTCGTTGCTGATAATGGTGGAGGGCAAACCCGTAAAGGATTACATCCTCAAAATTGATGGCCCATCTGAACAAACTTGAGGTTCTGAGAGCAGATTATAATCTGGAGACTCAGATGAATTTGGTACTTCACACTCTGCCCAAAAGTTTCTGAGCATTTTGGCCTTGCTAGCTGATTTGTTGCAAGCTTTGGTCTCGGAAGAGATGTTGATGGGGCACCAAACTCATGCTTTGAACGGCAAGTGGTCCATCTTCATCTTCTAGGCCAAGGGTAGGCAAGAAGAAGAAGAGAACCAAAAGCCATAAGCAATAAAACCTCAATCAAGTTGCGAGGGCAATGGTAAGATGAGGAATGCTTGTGATGTCAAGGAGAATCCAAAGAGGAAGTGCTTAAGTCATGTGAAAGAGGACAATGGAGGTTTACCTGCTCCAACCCCAAAAGGGACTAAAGAAAAGGTAATTCTCACGCACTAGTTGTTGAAACTTGTTTAGCGGCGATATACTTCTCATTCGTGGGTAGTTGATACTGGATCTCACGACCATGTATATTTCACGCTACGGGTCCCACCGAATAATTTAACAACTTAGTGGCAAGTGAGATCCTCATCACACCGGGATGATGCTAGAGTGGCAAAATTGCAAAGGGGGAGAAGTGCACCGCGCCTTTTGAAGACAAAGTTTTAATTTTAAGAGATGTTCTTTATGTTCCCAGTTTTAGAAAGAATTCACTTTCAGTTTCTAAAATTCTGTTAATGGATACTTAGTTTCTTCTAATAAGAATGACATCATTTCTTGAAATGATGAGTGTATCTGTTATGAGACATTGGTCGAATAATCTCCATACAATTAAACTGTGCACACCACTCACGAAATGCATCCTATAACACATCAACTGTTTCCGGTAAAAGAAAACATTCATCAGACGTGAACGAAACACTTTTATGGCATCTAAGATTGGGACATATTAATCCAAAGAGGATCCAAAGGTTGGTGAAAGACGGTTCACTAGAGTCTCTCCAAGTTGAACCAATTCCAACCTGCGAATCATGTTTGGAGGGTAAAATGACCAAGAGGGCATTCGGAGCCAAGGGGAATAGAGCCAAAGAAGTGTTAGAAATCGTTCACACAGACGTATGTGGTCCAATGTCAACCAAAGCAAGAGGAGGTTGTGAGTATTTCGTCACTTTTATTGATGACTACTCAAGGTACGGTAATATTTTCCTTATGAAGCATAAATTTGAGACCTTTGAGAAATTCAAAGAATTTAAGGCTCAAGCAGAGAATCATAGGGAAAAACGTATCAAGTCTCTACGATCCGATCGTGGAGACGAGTACCTCAGTGATGAGTTTTTTGAACTACTTGTCTGATGAAGGGATTTCATCCCAGCTAACTGTACCCGGAACCCCTCAACAAAACGGGGTTGCAGAGAGAAGAAACAGAACTCTTTTGGAAATGGTCAGATCAATGATGAGTTATGCGGATCTTCCCAAGTCGTTCTGGGGTCATGCCTTGGAAACAACGGCTTACATTCTGAACTTGGTGCCATCTAAATCGGTTCCCAAAACTCCCAAAGAATTGTGGACCGAGCGCAAGCCCAGTTTGAGACACATGAGTTTTTGGGGGTGTCAGGCCTACGTGTTGGACAAAGAAGCCGGAAAATTGGATCCTCGATCAGAATTAAGGTTGTTTATAGGATACACCGAGGGAACAAAAGGGTGTATGTTCTATGATCCCGAAGATCAAAAGGTGGTAATAAGCACCCACTTTAGATTTTTGGAAGAAGACTATATGAACGAAAGAAGACCCAGAAGTGAGATTACTTTAAATGAGCTAAGGGGGCTAACCTCATTGCCAACTGTACAACATGACACACCAAATGACACACTTACACAACCGGAACCTCGTCGTAGTGGGAGGGTTGTGACACAGCCCGAGAGATTCATGGGGATAGGAGAGTCCTCGGACTTGATTCCCAGACAAGACGAATCAGACCCATGGACATACGATGAGGCAATCCAAGATAAGGATGTGGTTTCTTGGCAAACAACAATGAAAGCCGAAATGGGTTCTATGGATCATAACAGAGTGTGGGAGCTAGTCGAACCACTTAATGGGGTCAAACCCATTGGTTGCAAGTGGGTATACAAGAGAAAAAGAGGACCGGACGGGAAGGTGGAAACCTTCAAGGCAAGGCTTGTGGCGAAAGGTTATACTCAGAAAGAAGGGATCGACTATGAGGAAACTTTTTTGCCTTTAGCAATGCTCAAGTCCATCCGAATTCTCTTGTCGATTGCTGGGCATCTCGACTTTGAAATCTGGCAAATGGATGTCAAGACGGCTTTCCTTAACGGAAGTCTTGATGAAGAAATCTATATGCAACAACCCCAAGGCTTCATTGAAAAAGGCCAAGAACATCTAGTTTGTAAGCTCATGGAGTCCATTTACGGACTCAAACAAGCATCCAGAGCTTGGAACCAATGTTTTGATCATGTTATAAAGTCTTATGGGTTTGATCAAAACGAGTTCGAAAGTTGTGTGTACAAAAAGCGTGTCGGAACTGCATTAGTATTCTTAGTACTATACGTAGACAACATTCTGCTCATCGGGAACGATGTAAAGGTGTTATCAGACGTAAGGGCATGACTTTCAAAACAGTTTGATATGAAGGACTTAGGGGAAGCCGGGCACATCCTTGGGATCAAGATCACTCGAGATCGCAAGAAAAGGATGATAGGCTTATCGCAAGCTTCATACATAGACACTGTCTTGAAACAATTCAGCATGCAGGATTCCAAGAAAGGCTTCGTACCTTTCAGGCATGGAATCCATCTATCCAAGGAAATGTGCCCTAAGGCACAAAATGAGATAGATGACATGAAAGACATTCCTTATGCTTCGGCTGTCGGAAGCCTTATGTATGCAATGTTGTGCACGAGACCGGATATCTGCTTTGCCGTTGGCATGGTGGCAAGATATCAAAGTAACCCGGGAAAGAACATTGGACGGCAGTTAAAAACATTCTGAAGTATCTGAAAAGAACTCGAGATAGACTGTTGGTTTATCAGTCAAATAGTCTAATCCCCATCGGCTACACAGACTCGGATTTCCAATCAGACATAGATTCCAGAAACTGTCTGCCTCAGTTAGTGTGCTTTCATTTGGGAAGTGTAGCCATGAAATGGACGAGTGTGAAGTAGAAATGCATCACTGACTCAACCATGGAAGCCGGGTAAGTAGCTGTTTGTTAAGCAGTGAAGGAACTAGTTTGGCTCTAGACCTTCTTAGTGGACTTGGATGGAGTTCCGAATTTGTCTAGCAATATTGGCTAGGGGCAGTTGCAAATTCAAGGGAACCAAGAGTCCACGAGTCAAACAAGCACACTGAAGGAAAGAAATCTTAGACGAGAAATCATTAAAAGAGGAGATGAAGAGGTGGCTAAGATCGCATTGGAGGATAACCTAGTTAACCCTTTCACAAAGTGTGTGCCTCTGGAAACATTCAAGAGACATGTCGGAGGAATGGTTGTCAAGTGCGTAGCCAATCTGCTTTGAGTATAAGTGGGAGACATTATTAGGTTCGTGTAGGTGACATTATATGTCATGTATAGGAACTACACGAGACATGTTGTAGTATACTTAAAAGCAGACTTGAGTATAAGTGGGAGATTGTTGGGATTATACTGGAAAGTATGCTTTTACTTTGTATAATCAAACTGAATTTCGGTCTTATTTACTGAAATAAATTGTTTATCACTGATTCTTTAAATATCATCGAATGTTACATATATTTACTGCATAACTATTCAATAAGTAGTAAGTGTTACATTGTAGTTAATTTAGTGATACCAGATCACAAAAGATTAAATTAACAGTCCCTTGTAACCAAAAGTACACCATTCACGACCTAGATGGAAATGAACAATACATCGTGAAAGGTTGAAGTGTAAGGCTCAGATTGGCTTGTCTTGACCAAGAGATTACACTAGTGCATGTTTAGTGCACTGAAGAGGACCTACAGGAGGACAAATTCTTCAGAACTGAACTAGGAAGAATTAGACCTCAGTGGTTCGTTATTTCTTAATCTTCGTCCCTTAAATAGGATCGCGTGTGGTTAGTAATTATTGCTTTGACTTATTACGGGTAGAGAATCAACGAGATTCAATACTTTATATCTTGGGCAATATTATTGGTCACATGCGATTGCTAAGATTTAATACGGAGAATCGTGGTGCAAGCACGCTTGTTCGACGGTTCTCCTTGGGAGGTTCATAAGTTTTATCATACCAAATCTTGCAAGTGGAACTAGTTTCCGGTATGGATAATAATGTTGAACCGTTCCTTTACCAAGGATAGAAGATATTCATTAATGGAAAGCTATTTCAGTGGCTTTAATTAATTAATGGGCTAGATAATCTTAAACACGGGAAATAATAATCGGGAGTCATATTGACTGTAATATGGGTTAAGATGGATAGTGCAATATTGCCGCAAGTCGTTTTATTTGAGGAATATGATGTGGCTAAATCAGAAATGACTCACAAACAAAACATGCACGCAAAATCAAATCAGAATAAGATGAATTTGTTGACCCAAATCGTCAGAAATGACTACTCTAGGGGCATACCAAGCCAGGATGTGGTATTGCGAGCTTTACACGTACAATATTTGATACACCTTATGAAGATGAATCGTTACAGATGAAGATAATTTGGAGAGTTAGCATATGAGTGCTAGGGTTTCTATATGTGTGGATTATCACTCGAATTTTTTTGTACCTCGCCTCTCTAGGGAATTTCTTGTGTGGGTGTAGCTTTTTCCTCGGGAAATTTCCTAACCTTTCTTTCTTTTTTTTCTTCCTTTTATAGCACTCGGCAAGCATGAGCCGGGTCATAAGCATGAGCCGGAGACTTCGGTCATGCGAGAATTCAGTGATATTGCTAATGCTCCCAACTTCGCCTTTCTTGATTGATCTTGGAGCTTGCTTGTCTCAGAAGGCACTCTTTTGGTCGTCCAAATTAATCTTTTGCTCGGTTGGATGCTTTGTTCGCCCCTTTAACCATGTCAGGTTTATGCTAGAATACTGTCCTCCTCGAGCATACTGAGCCTTTAGGATGTCTGGGTCTTCGGAATATCTGAGTGTCGAGCACTCGACCCTTCTCGTGATGCCTCGAGTCTTCGTGGATGTTTGTGGCGGGCGAAAGCATATTTATCCTCGGATATCCGAGCCTTTCAGATATCTCGAAGTTGCGAAAGCATACCGAGCCTCGTGATATCTCGAGCCTTTCAGATATCTCGAAGGCGAGCATATCGAAAGCCTCGTGATATTCGAGTTTTTGTTGCCCGCCCGAGTCCTCGGATTTGTCTGGGCTCGAGTCTCGAGCCCTCGTGTTTGTCTCGAGTCCTTTTGACTTGGCTCATTTAATTCCTCTTTCCTGATCTGAGAGGCGAACATGCCTGTTCGCTCGGTAGGCTGGTTGAGCAACTTTGGTTGGTCGGCGAGCAACGAGCATACTTGCCCATTGGGCATGATTATTTTAATAAATATTACACGTGTCGCTCTTACGTGTTCAATTAATCCTGAATTATTATATCGAACACAATAATACCCCCCAGTTGGGTCGCTTTGTATTCAACATGGGGCCCAGCTGTTATAATCTAATTGGGCCATAGTTGATGTCGTTTCGTATTCTGCCCAAATTTTCAAAATTGAATCCGGTATCTATAAATATACCTCATTTCTCCGCCTTAAGCCCTTTTCTCTTTCCCTCTTCTTTTTGCCTCTGCTCTTTCAATCTTTTCTCGTGGTCCGGTAATTTTCGCCGAGGGCTTCATCATTCCTACAGAGAAACTTACTCGTGTAACCGCTGTATTCTTTCTCTTATTATGATTATGGCTTTTTGCTCAAACTCTTCTCGTTCCCCAGAATTGACCACCATAGTTCTTCTTCCCCCTCCGTCAAGAAATCCCCGTAGACGACGCCATGCGCCGAGACTAATGTCTCGATTCAGATTTCGTTGGCAAGTTCGCAACCGCTTGCGTTTTTTTTCCTCCGATTTTAAGAAGCCCTAAATGAATTAGATAGGACTTGGTCCGTAGTGATTTCTCGGATGATTCAAGTGACGGTTCTTTGCCCCAAATTCAAATTAGGTCTAGGGTTGTTGATAATGTTGATGTAGATAGGAATGAGGATGTTGTGAGGGGGGAATTTTTTATGGCTGTAAATGTAACATAATCGAACATAGGGTTAGGTGGTGAGCAAAATTCTGAACTTGATATAACCGCTGGTGTCCTCATAGTCCAACATATAACGAGTATAATGCTCAAGTATAGTTTCGATTGCCCTGAGCAACCCCATAGGATTAGGGTTGAAAATGAGTACCCAGCGAGCAAGATAGCGAGCATAATTGATGTAGATATGCTCGCTCAGCTGCATAGAAATTATGAAACCCCTAAAGATGTCTTTTTTCCGCACCGGTCCTCGATGAGCGGGGTCGACCAACCCCCGAGGGTTGTGTCATTGAACTTGACACAATGGAAATCGGCTTTCGATTCTCCATCCGCCATCACCCGCTTGCTCGTGGAATGGAACATTACCATCACGCAAATTGGCTTAATGGGTGGCACATGATTATAAGTTTCTAACTTTGTTCGCAAAATGAAGCCAAGATACTATCTCTCGCCAAATTTAACTTGCTCGATTGGTGCATTTGACCATTCAAGGGCTAAACATGGGTGGTCGTTTCATGCAAGTTAATGCCAAGTGCAAAATTATCGAGGATGTGCCGAACAAAATCAGTGATTGGAATGAAAAATTTTGGTTCGTTGGGGGCGATTGGAAGAGCCCGGCTTCTGGAAGCGAACCAAATGCTCGTTTAGACATCCCTACTGACTTCGGGGTGTACCAAAGTAAGTGATTTTGTGTCTTTTGTTCTTCCATTTGAACTGATTTTAACTTACTCTTTATTTCAGGGATTCCAGCTGCGACGGATAAGGGATTTCAGGGATTCTTCCATTTTAGCAGCGTTTGGCAAATTGATCTGGAGTCTCGCTCGGAACGATCTGTGAGAACCCTGAGTACCACCGATCAGAGGAAGAAAGGAGGCTTGTTCGAGCCCCCTCACCATCTTGTTGCTGTTAATCCTGCTGGTAAGGATTGCCTCTTTTATTTGTATAAGCTTTGTGCCATTTTGCTCGCTGTTATCCTTTTGTGCATAATGAATTATTTTGTTTATAGCTTTTTCCTCGCCAGACTGCTGTTATAGTACATCCAACATACCGAGATGGCTCGAGAAAAGACCACAGAGAGCTTGCTAGATTCAAGCCGAGCGGGAAGCTCAACAGCAATCGAGGGAGAAGCGAAAGGGCCGGGCAGGCGAAGTCGAAGGCCCAAGGCCCGCCCCGGGGAATCAAGCCGACCGCAAAGGAGTTCTCGTTCGACCGAGCAAGGGACCAGCGAACAAGCTCCGTCTCCGAAGAGACCGAGGACGGAAATCGGCGAGCAGGGGCCAGGCGAACAAACTCTGACGAGCGCGCCGATCGAACAGGCTTAGACGAGCACTGATGCCATTAGGGGTGACTTCAGCCCTTCGCCGGGCGATCGTAATGGCCGCCTATGGTCGGGTCCGGCCTCACAAATTGTTGAAATGGAGGTTGGCACATCTTCTCCACCTCCCGCCGACCCCGATCATGGACTCCGGCTGAACCCCCGAGCTTCGGGTCCCCCGAGGATAAATCATTCTTGGGATGGGATCCGCTCGCGGCGAACAGTACATTTTGTTCGCTTTTTCCGCTTTTGGTTAATTTATTTGTTTTTTCATATTTATTTGCTCGAGTGTATGTGTAGGTTGAGCAGTCACGCCTTTGATGCCCAATTTGAAAAACTATTATTGCCGCCAAGTGTTCGCAAGGTTCCGGTATTCCCGAGCATGTCCAAAAGGCGGTCGCACCCCCGCTCGAGCATGGACTATCGATCCGAAGAGTCCACCACGGGTCCCACTCCTCCGAAAACATGCGCCTTGGTCCGGTACTTCAGGGCCAATCTATGGTTGTTCTTGAGAAAGCCTATGCCGAGTCCGCTTAACCTTCATGCCAACTACTTGGCTTTGATCAGAATTTCAAGAAAAGGTGGGCGAAATTAACAGACTCGTGGATGAACCGAGGTTGGCTCAGTGGATAGGCATCCCTCAAAGCACAAGCCGATGCTCGCCAGAAAAATGCTCGGGAGGATGCCCGCCAGCAAAGGAGGAACTAAATCACTCTCGTGAGGAGGTGGTGGTCAAGATAATGGAAGAGCTCAGAGGAGATGAATGTTGAGTCAGAGATTCCGAGTCAAGGCCGAGGCCATGGAAAGTGAGAGGAGCGAGCTCGCCAACAAATTTCATCATTGCCGAGGAGACCAACACTCATTCGGGTCTCGAAAATTCAAGGTCGCATAATGACGAGTATGTCGATTCCATGTCCAACTTCTCCTATATTTGTGCCTTCGCGATGCTATCCGGGTTCACCGCCATGCCCTTATCGGGCAACAAATTGCCCCTCTCATATCCAGGGGCTTCAAAGAAGACTGACGACAATCCACCGACGCAACCTTCCGGCGTCGATTTGAACTATCTGCGTGATTTCTCCATTCTTCCCGGCGGATCGGGTTGATGATCCTATTCGATGAGGAAGATGGCTCGGACGTGAATATCGCTGTGTTGCTGCCAAAATCTCCGAATCGAGTCCGGGTCCGATCAAAGCAGTCGAGCAAAGGGGACCTCCTATGACCGAAAGCGTAATGTACCTCCTAGCTGAAGCATATTGTACCGACCATACCGGGGAGTTGTTCTTGAGGGGCGAGCACGATTTGTTCGACATTTCTCTCCCGTCCACCCCCAATTATGGATTTGCTCCTTAGTATAGTTTCTGTTTTGTCGAACATATGTTGTGTAATTTTTTGTCTTCTTCATTTTGTGTTCGAACAGTGTCTTCCATACTTGTAATTTTTTGCTGATTTCTTCTCTTTTTGTTAGAACACTTTTGAAACCGAATGGTTGAATTGCATATTGAATCGCTTCTCTAACCCCGATTGTTGAGGATGAATGTTGTTACTTGTGTTGCTTGATGTTTGCTTTGTTGCTTTGTGTTCGCTTTTTGCCTTTCTAATTTTTGCCCTTTTTCTTCCTAATGAATTCAACATTGGGTTTGCTTATGCCCGCCTCCCCGACTTTTTTTTTTGGTTTTGATTGTCTTATTGATGTTGCAATCGATTGATCGTCTTATTTAGGTGCGACCAGATGGGTTACTTTATGAATCCCCCCTTTCTTGGTTCACGATCGTCTTATTTTAGGTGCGATCACTTCGTACTAGGGCCGGTCTTTATTTAGTCATGACCAAGACTCATCATCACCGCCATTAAGGCTTACGGGTGTCTCCTGTAAGCACGAAGTCGCCTTTTTTGCATCGCTGCACCCATTACTCGCTTTTTTGTCATGGAATCGTAGAGTACGAACTCGCTCGTCAAAGAACATAGACTTGGGCTCGTTTCGCTTTTGTTCGGGCCGTCCGCTTTTGCGAAAGCGAATCTAGAAAAATCTTAGCCAACAAAAAACACATATATTTTTTTTTTTTTGCAACACTTTGTGTTCTATTACAACCTTCATATTTGAAGAAGACTATCTATTACACAACTATAGATATCGATCAGGTTTTGAATTTAAACATTGTTTTGAGTAGACACCTAACCGCCTCACCTTGTCCGCGGAATTGATGTTGACAAGATGTGGCACATCATCCTCGCCTTACCCTTCTTTCTTTTAGTAACATGCTCAAGCAAAGAAGAAGATAAGCTTTTGTCCCTCCCGACAAGCCGCGATTATGCGCGGCCAAGCGACATGAGCATGTGGCGCGATACCGCCGCTTAAAAGCAGAAAGAAGCAAAATTTTCAAATTTCGCACCATTTTGTCCCCTTCAAGATGCTTACAGCATCGGTCCGCATATTGCTTTTGAGCGGACACTATGACATCCCTCCCCATCGGAGGAGATTTTGGGGATGCAAAGGGGACTAGTGATTTACTATCGCATAAGCAAAGCGAGTAACGGAGTGGCAACTATGACTCGCCGAGCATCTTGAGTCCGCAAATCGAGCTTCAACCTCGTGCTCGAGTGTCATATGGGGTATAAATCTGCATTGTAGTTAGATGCCCGATTCAAAGAATGATTGCCAATCGAGAGCCGGATTCTTCGCTTGGAGGCATACCAACCAACTTTCTTCCGAGAACCGTAGTATTTTTTTTTTTTTCTTCTTCATCCGCTTTTTTCTCTTTTTCATCTATCAATATGCCTCTATTTATAGAACTATCCCAAGCTTAGTGTCGGGCGAGCTAGTCGGTCCGCTCTCTTATGTTTGCTCCCCTTTTGACATCCTGCTCGGTTTTTTTTTCACCTCTCGCTCAAAGATTGACTCGCCCCTCGCTGATTGCCACCACTTGTCAACTCGCTTTTGACACATATCTTCTCGCTGACAACTCATTCGACACGCATCTTCGCCTTCGATAGTGGTCAAGCAGCATTTCTTTCCCCAAGATATGTGTCGAACATAATGTGTTCTTTCAGATCGCCCTACTCATTTAACCGAATGGTTGATTACGCTCGCCATTTGTGTTCAAGTATGCCTACATCGGTAATTATGTTCGCCAACATTATGTTCGCCATTTGTGTTCGCGCATACTATGTGGATTTAATATGTTCGCCAACTGTGTTCGCTTCAAATTGCGGTGGACAACTTTGTTCGCCGCTTATGCTCATCATTATCGATAGTATTTTTTTTTCAAATTTGACGATTCCACGAGTAGGACAATGGGATTCCATTCAGTCTTCCAAGTCATATGCCCCGCTTAACAAACGCTCAGAATCTCCGAACGGACCTTCCCATGCTTCGGCCGAACACACCACCGATACCCCCCGCTGTTCGCCTTAAAAACCAAATTTCGCCCACATTGAACTCAAGGTGGTTCGGACTTTGAGTTGTAGAACTTCTCCGATCTCTTTTTGTACATGGCATTCTTGAAATCACCTCCGCCCTTCTTTTCTTCCAACAGTTCGCACTCAGTATAGCTACCGGTCATTGATGTACTCTCCAAAAGTCATTGTTCGATGACTTAGAATCTTGATTTCGGTATAATAAATTTTCCGCACTAAATGCCAAGGCAAACGGGTCTCGCAGCTTGATGTTCAAAGTTGTTCGACAGCCCCATAATATTTCGTGCAACTCTTCAAATTTCATCCTCCCCTCGAATTATCAAGTCCGCCTTGAGGGTATGCTTGATAATTTTATTAACGGCTTCAACTTGTCCGCTTGATCGATAATACGGAGTTAAGTAATGTTTTTTATGCCCCAAATGAGCACAATTTCCGTTCAATTCACTTCCATCGAATCGCTTGTCGCTATCGCATTAATGATTGGGGAAGCCCAAAATGACAATGATATTTTTCCAAACAAAGTTCCACATTCTTTGTTCGGTGATTTTGACAATGGCCTCGCCGCCCATTTAGTATAGTAATCAACGGCAACCACAACAAATTTTACTCCCGACGCGTTAAAGAGGGAAATGGGCCGATCAAATCGATCCCCATTTAGCAAATGGCCATGGCTATAGACCGACACTAATTCTTCGTGGGCTATGAATAAGGGGCATGTACCGCACTTGTGGCACGCCATGAGCATACGCGAAATAATCTTTTTTGAGGGTTGGCCAAGAATAACCTTGTCTCGATTATTTTATGTGCCAGACGAGCCCACTTGCATGATTTCCGTGATACCCATCATGGATTTGTTCCGTATACACCACCTCTTCAGAGTAATACACTTCAATAAAGGGAAGTGAGAAGCTTTTTGTACAAATGCTCGCCTAATATAGTATAGCGAGCGATTATAACTGAGGCGTAGTAGCTTGTGCCTTATTCTAAGGAGAAGTCCTTTTGTAAGTAACCCAGATTGAAGTCATCCAAGTTTTCGTCGCGTCATATTCGAAAACAGCAAAAGTCCGGGGATCGATGGCGAATAAGTTGACGGACCACAATGTCTCGGCTGTGTTAAATTGCTTCTTCTTCCGCTATCGCTGCATGTGCAAAGCATCAAATGAATTACCCAATCGTGGTAATTGTTCTATGAAAACTTGTTCAAAATGCTCGAGCAACTCTTTTGCTAGTTGTCGACATCGTACCATTTGTTCACCTCGCCCTCAGACTACTTTCATTATTTGATAAACGACATCCGAGAATCATCAGAGATCATCACCTTTCCAATTCCCATTGTCATAGCCATCCAGAGTCCAAATGATCAAAGCTTCATATTCGGCTTCATTATTTGTAGCCGAAGTCAAAACGGATGGTCATAGAATGTTTGTCCGGTCATCGATGAGAACTACGCCGCCCAAATTTTGAACTTGTTGATGAGCCATCAACATACATATGCCATGGTTGGTCAACAAATTTTTCGAGCATTTGTGAATATGTCAACTCAACCATAAAATCGCCATAGTTTGGCTCCTTCATTGTTGTTCACGAGCTAACGTAATGCCAATTGTTTTAACTCCACCGCCCACTTGAGTAATCTCGCCTGCAGATTCCGGTCGGGTGGAGGACTTGGCGATTTGAAGGTGGCCGGTCAAGACTTCGATCGAAAGATTGAAAAGTATGGTCGCAATTTTGAACACTCATTACGAGAGCATATGTTAATTTTTCCAAAGGAGGGTACCGAGTTTCTATTTTTTTAAGACTTGGTTTACATAGTAAACAGCAAGTGTGTCGCCCCTTCGCCTCGCATTTGAGCACAAAGACTGATTGCATGTTCGATGTAGCAAGGCACAGATAGAGTTGTTCACCGGGACAAAGCTTAGACAAAGGTCTCGAGTATCTGCAATGTACTGCTTCAATGATTCGAATGCATTTTGGCAATGCTCGGTCCACTGGAATTTCCCCTTCTTTAATGCATCAAAGAAAGGTTTGCATTTGTCCCCAGTTCGTGATATGAACCGGCTTACAGAAGCTAAACGTCCGGTTAACTTTTGGACTTCTTTAACACTCCTGGGGGCTTGCATATCGAGCATGGCTTGAATTTTTGATGGGTTCGCTTCGATCCCCCGTTGACTGGCCATATGTCCGAGGAATTTTCCTGAGTGAACCCTAAAGCTGCATTTCTTCGGATTTAGCTTCTTGTTGTACTCCCTGAGTATACCAAACGTTTGTGCGAGGTGGTCTTCCTTATGTTCGCTCTTTACCACAATATCATCAATATATACCTCAATTGTTCGGCCGATGTGTTCATCGAACATTTTGTTCACCAAATGTTGATATGTTGCACCGGCATTCTTTAATCCGAATGGCATGCGCTACCAACAAAGACATATTCTTTTCCCCGCACGCCGTATTCTTTTGATCATCCGGATGCATGGGTATTTGGTGATAACCAAAGAAATGCATCCATGAAAGTCATGAGCTCACGGCCCAGATATCAACTAAGTAATCGATATGCCAAGATCGAAATTATCTTTTCGGCATGCCTTGTTTAAATCGCTGAAATCAATACATAATCTCCAAGATCCATTCGACTTATGGACGAGCACAGGGTTCGCAAGCCATCTTGGGCACTTCACCTCTCGAATCAGTTTGTTGTCGAGCAACTTTTTGATTTCACTATTCTTGGCCGCATATTTCTCCTGACCGAACTTTCGCGCGCTTTCGATTACCGAGTTTGTATTGATCAAGGTTGAGGGAATGACATGCATGTTTTGGATCAATGCCAACCATGTCCTCGCGGCGACATGCGAACACATCCATGTTTGCTTGAAGATAAGCAATCATTTCGCTCAATCGTTCGTAATTTCAACCAATGAACACTTATAACTCAGTCCGCTCGGGTCGATGTTAATAGGCTCCAGCTTGTTCGACAGTGCCGCCGCTTTTTTTTGTTTCCACCGAGGATCTTGGATGGACCCCGGTGTTCATCATCAACCTCCATGGGTTCAATCCTACGCGAGGTTCTAGTCCGCTTGTTCGCTTCTACGGATCAATATTCATTTGATCCGGGAGATCCGAACATGAGTTGCCATTCGACTTATGTTCGCGCGCTTTCGTGTTCGCGCATGTAATTGTACTGCTAAACCCGTGTTCGCTGGCGACATTTCGCAATGTATTTGCTCGCTGACTTGACTCACCGATCTCCCATGTTTGCTCCATCATGTTTACGATATTTTGCTTTTTCCGTGCACATGATAGCAAACAATCTCGAGCTTTTTTTGATCGCTTTTACGCCACCTGCTCCATCTTGTGTTGGAAATTTAACACAAGTAATACGAGAATGTGCCACTTTTAAATTTCAATAAACGGGTGACCTAGGAACCCGTTATAAGTAGACGGAGCATCGACGATTACAAAATCTAGCATTCTAGTTCGTCGGATCTCCGGATTCAGAGTTGATTCTAACTCGACTCCTAACCTAATCATACCATAGGGTCGGGTTACAGATTCCCCAAAACCCATTATGGTACGATCACAAAGTTCAATATAACTGCTCAAGTCCCCAACTTGCTTTTCCATCTGGTGAAGGGTGTTGACGAACAAAATATTCGCATAAGCTCCTGTGATTTACCAGAGGCGGTGCACCTTCAACCCGAGGAGACAAGCACTAATGGTTAAGGAGTCATTATGGGGAGTGACTATAAATCGAGATCGCCTTTCCGAAAAACATGATTTGGTGAGAGGGCGGCGTGCTAGCTAATGTGCTCGCCACCTTCACTTGGTGGATGCTTTGCATGGCACGCATCTCCATTTTCTTTCGTTTGTTCGATAATGTTGGTGCCTGGTAACATCCACCCACTGGACCATATTCAGGACGTATCATGTAAATCTCTTGACTTCCTCAACCTCTTCCCACAGTAGGAGGCCCTCTTTTGGGTATTTCAGACCTCTTACGTGATTCTTCAGGATCACTGTCAGATGTTTGTTCGGCTTTACGTTTACCCCTCCGATCTTCCATTTTTTCTGTTTGGGAGTCTCTGCTCGCCGGCTTTTTTAGGAATTGGGTAAGACGATTATCTTCGTATAGCTTCCAAAGTTGGTGGAGTAAATCGCGACAATCTTTTGTATTGTGCCCGATGTACTCGTGATAGTTACAATATTTGGAAGCATTAAGCCGATGCTTTTCCATTATGATTCTTCTCGGCCTATCCAACATGTCCCGATCTATGATTTGTTAAAGATTGTTTCTGCTGAAACGCCCAGAAGACTTCGTAGGGTGTTTGCTTCTGCTCTTTCTTCGAATGGTTTGAAAGAGCCTGGGGGTTTGTACCCCCCCTTCATTCATCACCTTCTTTCCAAAAACTTTCTTAGTTGTAGGTTCCTGACCCAATCGTGATTGGGCAAGCAAATCTTGCATGGCTATGATTTTGGCCGCTCGCTCTCGAAATTCTGAATATGTGTTCGGCCAGTCCCACATGTCAGTGTTTAGAGTCAGGCCCCCGACCACCGCGAGGATCTTGGCATCATCTTCAACTGGGGCCCCATCATACAAACATTTATCAAATCTTTCGATGTATGCTGGATCAGACTCACCTTTTAGTTGGGAAAAATGCGCCAACCTTTGTTTTGGCGCCGAGCGAGCACACATGGATGAAAAATGGGACAGAAATTGTTGTCCCAATTGAGCGAAAGATGTGATGGACGCAGCGGGCAAATTAGAGAACCATTTATGTGCCCGATGACCCAAAGTCATGGGGAATGATCGCATCACTGCCGGCCCTGTGGGCACCCATTGCAATCATAAAGTCCTAATATTTGCCGAGATGGACATACGGGTCGACCAAGATCGAACATGGGGATGTGGTCGAGTCTTCGCCATTTTCTTTGTATTTCGCCGCCATGATCGCTGGTGATAGTGGCGAGCAGGTATTGTGCTCGCCCGAGGGTGGTTTTTTGGTCGCGCCAGTCACCTCAGAATCCTCAATGGCTTTCGATTTCCGCAAATTTTGTGGAACTGACAGACTTGATCGTGGTTGTTTCCCATCATGAGGACCCAAAGGGGTCATGCTCGTGATGGGGCAAATTTCCCTTTACAAGCTTGTTCTTGAATACCCAATCGATGATGGATAGACAATTTTGTTCCCGCCGATTTTTGTTCGGTATGCGGACGATCATGAAGATCCGAAAGTGCGCGGGCATGTATATTGGTTATTCCTTCCCTGGATCCTATCGCTTATTATTGCCGATTTTCGCTTTTATGAGAGCCTCAAGCGCCCAAACGCCAAGGTCTAGACCCTCGAGGTCGTTTCGCCTTCGACGATTATAGGCTTTTTTACTCGCCGCTTCGCTAGCTTTTTTTTAACTTGCTCGCTATCGTGTACGCGAGCGCCGTTTTTCATCTTCTTGAGTTTTTAACTTAGCTAACTTTTTTTCGCCCTCTTTCTCGGTGCTCGCAACAAGAAAGTGTGATGGCCTTTGTTGTGGCCGGATCATTGGCAATATCCTCAAGATTGATGGTCTCCCTATCCGATCTTTTGTAAGGTCAAGGCCGAGCAACTTTCCCTGGCCATGTGGTCACTTTTGTCTCGACCTCCGCTTTGTGTGTTCCTAGATTGAGGCATTATATTTTTTTTTTTCGCCCGCTAACTAAGGGTTCGTGTATGGGTTGGTTTTTTTGTACCCTCCTTCTAGCGCCCGCTTATCGCGAAATATTTTATTTGAGGAATATGATGTGGCTAATTCGAAATGACTCACAAACAAAACATGCACGTAAATCAAACCAGAATAAGATAATTTGTTGACCCAAATCAAAGAAATGACTACTCGGGGCATACCAAGCCGTGATCCGTATTATGAGCTTTACACGCATAATATTTGATATACCTTATGAAGATGAATCGCTACAGATGAAGATAATTTGGAGAGTTAGCATATGAGTGCTAGGGTTTCTATATGTGTGGATTATCACTCGAATTTTTTTTGTACCTCGCCTCTAGGAATTTCTTGTGTGGGTATAGCTTTTTCTCGAAAATTCCTCCTAACCTTTCTTTTTTTTTTTTTTTCCTTTATAGCACCCCACAAGCATGAGCCGGGTTGGCAAGCATGAGCCGAGACTTCGGTCATGCGAGAATTCGTGATATTGCCAATGCTCCCAACTTCGCCTTTGCATTGATCTTGGAGCTTGATTGTCTATAAGGCACTCTTTTGGTCGTCCAAATTAATCTTTTGCTTTCGGTTGATGCTTTGTTCGCCTTTAACCATGTCGGTTTATATGTCGAATACTATCCTCCTCGAGCATACCGAGCCTTTTAGATGTCCGGTCTTCGAATATCCGGAGTGTCGGCACTCGACCCTTCGTGATGCCCGAAGTCTTCGTGATGTTTGTGCTTTAGCATATTTATCCTCGTGATATCTCGAAAGGCGAGCATACCGAGCCTCCCGGATATCCGAGCCTTTTCGATATCTCGAAAGTTGGCAGCATACTTGAGCCTTTTATTCGAGAGCCCGAGTCCTCGAGTCCTCGGATTGTTCGTGGGCTCGGATTTGTCTCGAGCCCCTCGTGTTTGTCTCGAGTCCTTTTGACTTGCCTCATTTAATTCCTCTTCCTCGAGTCTCCGAGAGGCGTAACATGTCTGCTCGCTTTGCCGAGAGTCGGTTGAGCAACTTTGGTTGGTCGGCGAGCAACGAGCATACTTGCCCATTGGGCATGATTATTTTCATAAATATTACACGTGTCGCTCTTACGTGTTCGATTAATCCTGAATTATTATATCGAACACAACAAATATTAATTATGTAGTGGGATTAATTAATATTTATGGGCTTGAATAATATTGTGGCTCAATATTGATAATTCAAGATCCATTGGAAGGTCCAATCTTAATTCTCCTAAAGGTCCCTCAAGTAGCCCAACATAAAGTCCAATAACTAAAAAAGGTGTTTAAAATAAAATAAATTATTGTTGCATTATTTTCCTTAAATTTCGAAATTATTAAAGAAAAGAGGGAGAAGAATTTTCTTGAAAAGATTTTATGGAAAGGAGATAAGTATTCTTGGAATACAAGGTTATTCCATAAATTCAAGAAATCTCCCACTTGGTTTCTTTTTTAATTGTGATTTTCAAAATATATAGAGTAATAATAGGAAGAAGGATTTTCTTGATTTTCTTGAAAATATTTTATGGAAAAAGATATGTGTTCTTGGAATACAAGAATATCTCATAAATTCAAGAAAGATCCAATCTTGAAAAGCCTCCTATTAATTTAAAAAAAAAAGGGTTAAATAAGGGTGTGAGATTTTTGTGAAAAAATACATGGGAAAGAAGAATATATGGGATATATTCAAGATTTCTTGGAAATCAAGAAAAGATCTTTCCTAACTCTATTTTGAGCCCTAATTTTCGTCCCCTCTCTATTATAAATAGGGGTTGAATGTTTCATCCCCCCAAAGAAATTTAAAATTGGTTTTTCGAAAAAATATCGATTTATAAAATATCAAATATTTAGAAATGTCGATGTTGTGTATTTTCAAAAAACGCCAATTGTGAGTATACAATTCCATGTGCCGAAAATTAGTAAATCCACAAAGGTGGTGCAAACAAATTTTATTTTCCCTTTGTTAATTGTTCATGAAGCTTCCTTCCACCAATTGACGAAAGCAAGGACTAGGGAATACTTGGGAAGGCTTTTTGGTGTGTTTTCATCGACGAAGTTAATTGCCACTCCAAGAGGTTAGTTCACGAAAACTCGTGAGCAATTCCATGCGTAGGATGTATGTGAACTAGTATATGCATGATTTGTTGTTGAATTATTATTTGAATTAATATAGATTAATTCATGCTAGTAATAATTGTTAGAATTAAATTTGTATTTAAATATTCATCCCGGTCAGATCCGCAATTAATTCCCCAACATCGTATCGTAGCCTCGATTCCCGCCTCAATTTTAAATTGTAATTTAATTCATTTTCATTAAATTTGAAATTGATAGTAGAATTGCTAGATCTTTTTTTAGTATCCAATTGTCATGGAATTTAATGTGTTTATTTATGCATGCATATAAATTGTGGTTTTTTAATTCGATTCGTTCGAATTCATTTTGCCTCGTGAGAAAATCCACGAGTAGATTAGAATTTATTTGATTTGATCAATGTAATAGACTAGTCTAGATCTAGGTTTATTTATTTTTGTAAATAAATTATAACCGGATCGAAACGGAGGCGAGACGAAGAATTAAAAGACGGATTCGAACCGGCGAGGGCATCTAAGATCGTCGCGCGAAATGTGCCAAGGGAGGCACGCGCGCGACGCGGACACTAGCGGGTGCGCACGGGCGCGGGGGCAAGGCCGAGAGGGCATAGAGCGGATCATCATCCAGGCGACGCAGTGCGCATAAAATTGTGGCGAAAGCGATGCAAAGGGGCGCGGCGAAGGCGGCGCGCGAGGCGGATCGGGTATGGGCGGGCGACGAGCACCCATAGGGCGCAAAAAAAAATGCGCCGAAGCTCGCCGAGAGCCGCCGAGCGGACGCATCATCATCGGGCGACGACGGCGCCGAGCTTTCTTAAGGTATACAAGACGGACGCCACTTACTCGACACGGCCGGGAGTGCTAGGGGGGCACCACCATGAAATGGGTCGATGACGGGCTTTGACAAGGCATTTTTTTAAGACGGTCAAGGGGAGCTTTTCGAGACGAACGATGAAGGCTATGAAGACGATTTCTCAAGATCAAGACATGACAAAATTAACCATGACAATCGATATATGTGCCCAATATGTTTAGTTTTTTTGTCTTGATGTTTATGCTTATTTAAATTGTGTTTGAATTTGAGATGCATGAGAAAATATTTTGAAAAAAATCTCACTTTCAAAAATTACTAAGTATGCTTAAACAATTAATTGACAATTTTATTCCTGATAATAAAATTGAATTAATTTTGACCTCCATGATTTATTTATTTGTGACTTTTTTTGGAGAAATTCCTCTACACGGGACGGTCAAAAAGATAGCTTTCACATGAATAAATTCCAAATGGATGATTGTGGATTATTACTAGTGGCTTATTTATGACCCTCCCCACGAGGCCTGCTCAAAGCGTAAATAATAATTATGTATTTAATCATGGTTATTACTTAGGTATAAAATTGATATGCATATACGCCCTCAAGTCCCCGCAATTTTATATTGGTCAAGTGACCAACTATTAATCTGATATTAAAGGTTTGTAAATCGTTTTGTTTGTAACTCGCTTGAATGTGTTTAAATAATGACCCACCCCACGCGGGCTTATTTAAACTGCTTTTGGAGATGTTGATCGATGCATGTTCATATTTTTTTCGAGATTTTAATATGAAACATGTGATCGAACTCAGGATATATTTGTGCTTATGCATATTATTATATATTTCACCAAAGATGTCGAACTTTTTAAATCCAATCGCTATTATACTTAAAGTCAATAGAATAAGTATGGAAACTATATTGATTGAAACGAAAAATTATAATTGTCCTAATCGCACAAAAAGCACAAGTGATTCTTGACACACCAAAATCGATGAGCCAACCGACGAAATCAAAAATGCGGACTCACGATCACCTTGCAAGAGATGTCATTGTCGAAAAATAGTGGAGGGCAAACCCAGAAGGATTACGCCCTCAAAATTGATGGCCCATCTGAACAAACTTGAGGTTCTCGAAAAGTGCATTATAACTGGAGACTCGATGAATTTGGTACTTCACTCTCACGCAAAAGTCTCGAGCATTTTGATCTCGCTAGCTGATTTGTTGCAAGCTTTGGTCTCTAAGCAGAGATGTTGATGGGGCACCAAACTCAAGCTTTGAATGGCAGTGGTCCATCTTCATCTTCTAGACCAAGGGTAGGCAAGAAGAAGAAGAGAACCAAAAGCCATAAGCAATTAAACTCAATTGTTGCCAAGGGCAATGGTAAGATGAGGAATGCTTGTGATGTCAAGGAGAATCCAAAGAGGAAGTGCTTAAGTCATGTGAAAGAGGACAATGGAGGTTTACATGTTCCAACCCCAAAAGGGACGAAAGAAAGGTAATTCTCACGACTAGTTGTTGAAACTTGTTTAGCGGCCAGATACTTCTCATTCGTATGGTAGTTGATACGGATCCACGACCATGTATGTTTCACGCTACGGGTCCCAAATTTACCCGACAACTTAGTGGCAAAGTGAGATCCTCATCACACCGGGCGATGCTACGAGAGTGGCAAAAAAGCAAAGGGGGAGAAGTGCACCTGCTTTTTGAAGACAAAAGTTTTAATTTTAAGAGATGTTCTTTATGTTCCCGCTTTTTAGAAAGAATTCACTTTCGCTTTCTAAAATTTCGTTAAAGGATACTTAGTTTCTTCTAATAAGAATGACATCATTTCTTGAAATGATGAGTGTATCTCGGCATGGACATTGATGGAAAATCTCTATACAATTAACTGTGCACACCACTCACGAAATGCATCCTATAACACATCAACTGTTTCCGATAAAAGAAAACGTTCATCAGACGTGAGCGAGACACTTCTATGGCATCTAAGATTGGGACATATTAATCCAAAGAGGATCCAAAGGTTGGTGAAAGACGGTTCACTGGAGTTTCTCCAAGTTGAACCAATTCCAACCTGCGAATCATGTTTGGAGGGTAAAATGACCAAGAGGGCATTCAGAGCCAAGGGGAATAGAGCCAAAGAAGTGTTAGAAATCATTCAAACAGACGTATGTGGTCCAATGTCAACCAAATCAAGAGGAGGTTGTGAGTATTTCGTCACTTTTATTGATGACTACTCAAGGTACGGTTATATTTTCCTTATGAAGCATAAATTTGAGACCTTTGAGAAATTCAAAAAATTTAAGGCTCAAGTAGAGAATCATAGGGAACTGTTGGGGAATAAGTTGCACAGATCTATTCGGGTGAATATTTAAATACAAATTTAATTTTATAATTATTACTAGATGAATTAATCATATATTAATTCAAATAATAATCCAACAACATATCATGCATATAATAATTCACATAAAGCCTACGATGCGAATTCTACGAGTTTACGGAACGCATTCTCTTGGGATGGCAAAGATCCGCATATTAGACTAACCAAAAGAACTTCTCAAGTATTCCCTTAGCCCTCGCTTGACTATCCCAAAGTGGAAGGACACTTGTGAACGATTTAACAAAAAAGGAAAATAAATTATGTTGCACCACCTTTTGTGATTTACTAATTTTTCCAAAGACATGGAATTGTACACTACTATTTATCGACGCTTTTCAAAAAAATACAATCATTTAAATGCTACAAAAATATTTGATATTTTATCGACGCTAATATTTTTCCCGAAAAACCAATTTTCGTGGTGTTGTTGGGAATGAAACATTTATCCCCTATTTATAGAGGGTGGTGGACGAAATTTTGGGTAAAAAAATAATGTGGGAAAATCTTTTCTTGATCTCCAAGAAATCTTGAATATATCTCCTATATTCTTTTTCCCATAATTATAATATTCCACAAAATCCCACCTACTTATTTTTATGGATATTTTCGAAATTGATGAGCAAGATTCCAAGATTTGATCTTCTGAATTTATGAGATATTCTTGTATTTCAAGAAATACATATCTTCCATAATATATTTTCAAGAAAATCAAGAAAATCTTTTTTTGCCCACTATATTTCAAAATTTTCGAATTTTCTTTATAGATAACCAAGTGAGATTTCTTAAATTTAATGAGATAATCTTGTATTCCAAGAATACATATCTTCATTCCATAACAAAATTCAAAGAAAATCTTTTCTAGCCCTTTTTATCCATAAAATTCAAAAATTGCAAGGAAAAATAGTAAACAATATTTATTTTATTTTAAACACCTTTTTTCGCTTATTGACTATATGTTGGGCTACTTAGGGGGCCTTTAGGAGAATTAAGATTGGACCTTCTAATGGACCTTGAATATCTAATATTGAGCCACAATATTATTCAAGCCCATAAATATTAATTAATCCCACTACATAATTAATATTGCACTATCCATCTTAACTCATATTACAGTCAATATGGCTCCTGGTTATTATTTCCCATGTTTAAGATTATCTAGCCCATTAATTAATTTAAGCCACTGAAATAGCTTTCCATTAATTAACATCTTTCATCCTTGGTCAAGGAACGGTTCAACATTATTATCCATACCGGAAACTAATTCCACTTGCAAGATTTGGTATGATAAAGCTTATGAACCTCCCAAGGGGGCAAATCAAACAAGCATACTTGCACACGATTCTTCATATTAAATCTTAGCAATCACATGCGACTAATAATATTGCCCACGATAAAAAAGTATTGAATCTCGCTAATTCTCTACCCATGATAAGTCAAAGCAATAGTTACCAATAACACGTGATCCTATTTAAGGAATGAAGATTAAGAAATAACGAACCACTGAGGTCTAATTCTTCCTTATTCAGTTCTGAAGAATTTATCCTCCTCAGGTCCTATTCAAAGGCATTAGTCATGCACTAGTGTAATCTCTTGGTCAAGACAAGTCAATCTGAGCCTTACACTTCAACCTTTCGCGATGGGTTGTTCATTTCCATCTAGGTCGTGAATAACGTACTTTTAGTTACAAGGGACTGTTAATTTAATCTTCTGTGATCTAGTATCACTAAATTAACTACAATGTAACACGATTTACTTTATTGAACAGCTTATGCAAAGAAATATATGTAACATTCGATAATATTTAAAGCATCAGTGATAAACAATTTATTTCAGTAAATAAGTCCGAAATTCAGTTTTTGATTATACAAAGTAAAAAGCATACTTTCTAGTATAATCCCAATAGGAACAACTTATCAAGTCTCTACGATCCGATCGTGGAGGCGAGTACCTCAGCGATGAGTTTTTGAACTACTTGTCTGATGAAGGGATTGCATCCCAAATAATCGCACTTTAACCCTCAACAAACCGGGGTTGCAGAGCGAAGAAACAGAACTCTTTCGGAATGGTTAGATCAATGATGAGTTATGCGGATCTTCCCAAGTCGTTCTGGGGTCATGCCTTGGAAACAACGGCTTACATTCTGAACTTGGTGTCATCCAAATCGGTTCCCAAAACTCCCAAAGAATTGTGGACCGGGCGCAAGCCTAGTTTGAGACACATGAGTTTTTGGGGGTGTCCGGCCTACGTGTTGGACAAGGAAGCTGGAAAATTGGATCCTCGATCAGAATTAAGGTTGTTTATAGGATAAACCGAGGGAACAAAAGGGTGTATGTTCTATGGTCCCAAGATCAAAAGGTGGTAATAAGCACCCACTTTAGATTTTTGGAAGAAGACTATATGAACGTAAAGAAGACCCGTATGAGATTACCTTAAATGAGCTAAGGGGCTAACCCTCATTGCCAACTGCATAAGATGACACACCAAATGACACACTTACACAATCGAACCTCGTCAGAAGGGGAGGGTTGTGAGACAGCCCGAGAGATTCATGGGGATAGGAGAGTCCCCTGACTGATTCCCTGACAAGACTTAATCGCACCCCATGGACATACGACGAGGCAATCCAAGATAAGGATGCGTTTCTTGGCAAACAAAGAATGAAAGCCAAAATGGGTTCTATGGATCATAACAAAGTGTGGAGCTAGTTGAACCACTTAATGGGGTCAAACCCATTGGTTGCAAGTGGGTATACAAGAGAAAAAGAGGATCGGACGAGGTGGAAACCTTCAAGGCAAGGCTTGTGGCTGAAAGGTTATACTCATAAAGAAGGGATCGACTATGAGGAAACTTTTTTTTCAAAGCAATGCTCAAGTCCATCCGAATTCTCTTGTCGATTGTTGGGCATCTCGACTTTGAAATCGCAAATGGATGTCAAGACGACTTTTCCTTAACTAAGTTTTGATGAAGAAATCTATATGCAACAACCCCAAGGCTTCATTGAAAAAGGCCAAGAACACCTAGTTTGTAAGCTCATGAAGTCAATTTACTTGACCAAACAAGCATCCGAGCTTGGAACCAATGTTTTGATCATGTTATAAAGTCTTATGGGTTTGATCAAAACGAAGTTCGAAAGTTGTGTGTACAAAAAGCGGTTTGAATCGTGAGATTGATATTCTTAGTACTATACGAGAGATTTACATTTTGCTCATCGAAACAATGTAAAGGTGTTATCGACGAAGGTCATGGCTTTCAAAAACAGCTTTGATATGAAGGACTTAGGGAAGCCGCACATCCTTGGGATCAAGATCACTCGAGATCGCAAGAAAAGGATGATAGGCTTATCGCAAGCTTCATACATAGACACCGCCTTGAAACAATTCAAGATGCAGATTCCAAGAAAGGCTTCGCATCTTTTCAGCATGGAATCCATCTATCCAAGGAAATGTGCCCTAAGACACAAAATGAGATAGATGACATGAAAGGCATTCTTTATGCTTCGCCATCTTGAAGCCTTATGTATGCAATGTTGTGCACGAGACCGGATATCCGCTTTTGTCGCTGCATGGTGGCAAGATATCAAAGTAACCCCGGAAAGAACATTGATTTAGCTAAAAACATTCTAAAGTATCCAAAAGAACTCGACATAGAATGTTGGTTTATCACCAAATAGTCTAATCCCCATCTGTTACACTGACCTGATTTCCAATCGCATATAGATTCCGTAAACTATCCGCCCCGCCTTAGTGTAAGCTTTCATTTGGGAAGTGTAGCCATGAAATGGACGAGTGTGAAGTAGAATCGCATCAACGACCAACCATGGAAGCCGGGTAAGTAGTCGCCAGAAGCAAAGGAAGGAACCAGGGCTTGGGTTCAGACCTTCTTAGTGGACTTGATGGAGTTCTCAATTTGTCTAGCAATATTTGCTAGTGGCTATAAATTCAAGGAACCAAGAGTCCACGAGTCTAACAAGCACACTCAAGGAAAGAAATCTTAGACGAGAAATCGTTAAGAGAGGAGATGAAGAGGTGGCTAAGATCGCATTGGAGGATAACCTAGCTAACCCATTCACAAAGTGTGTGCCTCCTAAACATTCAAGAGACATGGGAGGAATGGTTGTCAAGACCGAGCTAATCATGGAGTATAAGTGGAGACATTATTAGGTTCGTAGAAGTTGACATTATATGTCACGATATGAACTACACGAGACATGTCAGAGTATACTTAAAAGCGCATTTTGAGTATAAGTGGGAGATTGTTGATTATATCGAAAGTATGCTTTTTACTTTGTATAATCAAACCAATTTTGGTCTTATTTATCAAATAAATTGTTTATCACCGATGCTTTAAATATCATCGAATGTTACATATATTTACTCCATAACTGCTCAATAAATAAGACGCGCTATATTGTAGTTAATTTAGTGATACCAAGATCACGTAAGATTAAATTAACTATCCCTTGTAACTAAAAGTACACCATTCACTTACCCAGATGGAAATGAACAATCCATCGTGAAAGGTTGAAGTGTAAGGCCTGGATTGGCTTGTCTTTGACCAAGAGATTACACTAGTGCATGTTTAGTGCATCAAGAGGATTCCATGGGAGGACAAATTCTTCGTAATCGAATCTTGGAAGAATTAGACCTCAAATGTTCGTTATTTCTTAATCTTCGCCCCTTTAAATAGATCGCGGTGGTTAGTAATTATTGCTTTGACTTATTACGGGTAGAGAATCAACGAGATTCAATACTTTATATCTTGGGCAATATTATTGGTCACATGCGATTGCTAAGATTTAATACGGAGAATCGTGGTGCAAGCACGCTTGTTCGACGGTTCCCCTCTCGAGGTTCATAAGTTTTATCATACCAAATCTTGCAAGTGGAACTAGTTTCCTGTATGGATAATAATGTTGAACCGCCTTTACTAAGGATAAAAGATATTAATTAATGGAAAGCTATTTCAAAGGGCTTAAATTAATTAATGGGCTAGATAATCTTAAACACGAAATAATAACCGGAGCCATATCGACTGTAATATGGGTTAAGATGGATAGTGCAATATTAATTATGTAGTGATTAATTAATATTTATGGGCTTGAATAATATTGTGGCTCAATATTGATAATTCAAGATCCATTGGAAGGTCCAATCTTAATTCTCCTATAGGCCCCTCAAGTAGCCCAACATAAAGTCCAATAACTAAAAAAGGTGTTTAAAATAAAATAAATTATGGTTGCATTATTTTCCTTAAATTTCAAAATTATTAAAGAAAAGAGGGAGAAGAATTTTCTTGAAAAGATTTTATGGAAAGGAGATAAGTATTCTTGGAATACAAGATTATCCCATAAATTCAAGAAATCCCCACTTGGTTTCTTTTAATTGTGATTTTCAAATATATAGAGTAATAATAGGAAGAAGGATTTTCTTGATTTTTTTGAAAAGATTTTATGGAAAAAGATATGTGTTCTTAGAATACAAGAATATCTCATAAATTCAAGAAAGATCCAATCTTGAAAAGCCTCCTATTAATTTCGAAAAAAATGGGTTAAATAAAGGTGAGAGATTTTTGAAAAAAATACACATGGAAAGAAGAATATATGGGATATATTCAAGATATTTTGGAGATCACGAAAAAGATCTTTCCTAACCCTATTTTGAGCCCTAATTTTCGTCCCCTCTATTATAAAATAGGGATGAATGTTTCATCCCCAAAGAATACGAAAATTGGTTTTTCGAAAAATATCGTCACGATAAAATATCAAATATTTTGAAACGCCGATGATTGTGTATTTTCAAAAAACGCCAATTGTGAGTGTACAATTCCATGTGCCGAAAAATTAGTAAATCCACAAAGGTGGTGTAATAAATTTTATTTTCCCTTTTGTTAATTGTTCATGAGCTTCCTTCCACCGGATTGACGAAAGCAAGGACTAGGGAATACTTGGGAAGGCTTTTTGGTGTGTTTTCATCGATTTGAGACCATTGTCACTCCAAGAGGTTAGTTCACGAAACCCGAGTAATTCCGCATGCGTAGGATGTATGTGAACCGCTTATATGCATGATTTGTTGTTGAATTATTATTTGAATTAATATAGATTAATTCATGCTAGTAATAATTGTTAGAATTAAATTTGTATTTAAATATTCATCCCGAATAGATCCGCAATTAATTCCCCAACAGATCAACATGGCGTATGAAGGAAAACACTTAGATAGTAGCCCCGGGTCCATACATGTACCCAAATTTCCTAGGTTTGAGAATGACTATGTAAATGAGGCAAAACCATTTCTCGTGAAATAGCCCAAGATGCCATCCAAATTAGGCCTAACAGAAACAACCCCGATATCATCAAGGCAAGGGATGAACTCAAGAAGAGATACTACGGATGTTCAACCCGAAGTGCCAGAGGATGAAGTGGAAGAAGATCAAGACTTTTTATTCAATTTTTTTGGTTTTCATTGTAATTTGTAATGCTTATCTACCGATCAATGAAAATTTTATCTTTTATGCTCAAAGATAATATCTCATTATCTTTTTACATGTCTTGATATGCCAGATTGTTTAAGAAATTGTTGGGAGAAATACCATTTGGTTATAATAGATAAACTGAAACCTGAGGATAGGTTAGGTTTTCTTAAATGTAACAAGATGGTTTTTGCATCATCAAAAAGGAAATTGTTGGGAGATGATTTTAATAAAGAAGTTTTGATTAGATCCCAAAACCCCGAGTATGACATGTTCAGATAATCTTGATAGATCGAAATGTTTCAACATAGATTGTTCAGTAGTTATTCCGCACTATGTATAGTCAGCAGATATAGATCAAAGTTAGATCTTAAAGTTATCAAGAACTCAAGATACTGAAAATCAAGAATCAAGAGAATCAAGAACCAAAGAGAATCAAGAATCAAGAACTCAAGAATCGTAGAATTGAATGTTCGTAAAGATATCAAGATGCCAAGGAATGAAGACTCGATAAGATCGATAACTCAAGAAGTTATCAAGACATCAAGACCCAAAGAGTTATCAAGACTCAAAGAAGATATCAATACTCAAGATAACCTCAATGTTCGTGAGGCAATCAATAATATCTATCCAAGACTACAAAAACCGTGGAAAACTCAAATGTTCGTAAAAGTAGATATTGCCTAAAACATTCATATGCATAAAAAGGAACTAAGTCTAAGTGTTGTTTAAGGTTGTCTCATTCAGAGAGATTGACCAAAAGAGAGCCATTTTGTTTGTCTACATTCATCAAGACAAGAACCAATCAGAGGAAGACAACATCAGATTTTATCGACAATCGAAAGTTTACAGACCTCGAATCATGTCAAGAGTACTAAGTTCCAGATCGCAAAAATTGGTGATTGGCTACATGACCGATATTTCCTAAAACATGCAAGGGAGTGTCCAAACCCTAAATATAGTCGCTCATCAAACACTGTAAGAGGAAACCCTTGATACTATCTCCTCCAACGGATAGTTTTTCAAGAGTGACGCTGGTGAAGGTTGCCTATAAATACCAAAGGACCTTCTACATTGAGAGGTTACGAAATTTCAAGAACTCAAGAGCTCATTCAGATATTGCAAATTGAAGCACTAAAAACCCTAGAATTTCCCAAGTGTTTCACATTGAGAGAGCTCACTATTCTAAGCCTAGATTGATAGAAATATCCAAAGCTTAGAAGAGATATCCTAGCCTTTTCAGATCTATTCTTATTGTAAATGATATCTCAACCTAGTTGAAACTAATCCAAAAACACAAACCCTTTGTTAAGGTAGTTTGTGTGTGATTTTTTTTAGTGAGTTAGAGTTGTAAAGAGTTAGTAAGCTACAAAAGAGTTAGCCGTAAAACTCTAGAGAAGAAGTTAGTAAGCTACTTGTGGTAGTCTCAACACTTGTGTGTGTTTGAGTTAGTAAGTCGCAAAGTGAGTCACCCGTAAAACTCAAGGTAGAAAAGTGAGTAAGCTACAAAGGAGTTAGCCCGAAAGCTTTAGGAAGTGGTTAAGGATCTCATAAACTCAGTTCATTATTAACTGCTTCCAAAAGCAAACAGATCATTGTCTCAAGAGACTTTCGACTCAGGCAATCCGCATTTCTCAGGCAAAATTATCAGATAACTCCACCCATCCGACCTCAAAGGAAAGAAAAGTTTTAAAAATCACTAAACACGTGTATCCCCCCCATACACGTGTGAGACCATTAGCACCGGGACCAACAAGGGGGGATGCAGTTCTTCCGGGGGAGAGGGGGAGGCGGAGAGATGAGGGAGAGGATGATGAGAGAGAGGAGGGGGTAAAAAACGGGAGAATGGCAGGGGCATAGGTGTTACTTGAGGGTAGTGATAGTGAAGATTGTGATTATGAAGAAAGTGAGGGTGAGGGTGATAATGATTGTGATAGTGAGGAGGGTAATGAGGGGGCAGGTGATGAGTCTGTACAAGATGAGTGTAGTAGCTCTAAGGGTGAGAGGCCAGATCTTGAGGGTAGTGGAGAAGAAGATGTGAATGAGAGTGAGCTAGATTTCAATAGTGATAAGGTGTCAGATAGTGGGGATGATGAGGGTGGGGTGTGTCCAATTTTCAATCCCAAAGATATGTATATCCCGCAATTGAAACTTAAGATGTTGTTTAGCAATAAGTGGGAGTTTATAGAAGTTGTTCATTCTGATGCTATTATAAGAAAAAGAGATATTAGATTGTCAAAAAATGAGCAGGAGAGGGTATATGCTAAGTGTAAGAGTGAGGGATGTGAGCGGAAAGTACATGGCATGATAGTCCCTAATGAATCTAATTTCCAAATCACCACTTATGTAAAAAAACACACATGCCCTGAATCTTATCACATAGGGAGCATGGGGTCTAGTTGATTATGTGGGAGGTATGATTATGAATTCAAGAATGACCTTAAGAAAAAGGTGAGCACTTTCAAAAAGGAATTACAGCATGAGTTGGGTGTCAATATTACTGATCACCAGGCATACAAAGCAAAAAAAATGACCCTAGTTGATTTGAACAGCAAAGCTGCTAATGTGGAGTACACTCTTGTTTGGGATTATACTCAAGAGATTAGGAGAAGCAATCATGGTAGTACTGTTCTCATAGGAGTCAATAGAGTTCCTAATGGACCTGATTTGTTTGATATGATGTACATTTGTTTGTATGCTTTGAAAGTGGCTATGTTATTAGGCTGTAGAAAGTTAATAGGTGTTGATGGTTTTCATCTCAAGGGCCTCATGGTAGGGTTTTGTTATCAGCGGTAGGTGTAGATCCAAATAATAACATTATTCCTATAGCTTATGTTGTTGTAGGTAAAGAAAATGGGGATACATGGGATTGATTCTTAACTGTTTTGAAGAGGGATTTAGAGATTGAGGATGACAAGATATGGACCATTATTTCTGACAAAACGTAAAGGCCCGGGTTCAAGCCGCGGCAAAGATGTGTTTCCTAATGCAAATTTATAGGTTTTGTGTTAGACACCTCCATGGTAATTCTAAGAATGATGGTTTTAGGGTCAAGCCCAAAAGGTTGCTTTTACATGCTACATCAAAGGCCACTACCAAGAATGAGTTCAATGTAAGAATGAATGCAATTAGAGATTTGTGTCCAATGTTTGTTGAATGGTTAAGGATAAAACCTCGTAACATTGAGTAGATCTCATTTTAACCCTAATGCAAAGTGTGATATGGTAATGAATAACATTTCGAAAGTAATGATTCTATAACATTTCGAGAGTTGCCTATCATTAGCATGTTGAGTGATAATGGACCGGGTGTAGACCGTATTGCGTACATAGAGATAGGGCAATTAAGGGCAAGAAATGGAAGGGTTTGCTATGTCCTAGAATCTTAACATCATCAATGAGAGGGGAGAAACTTGGAAGTTGTAATCCATCAAAGGCCGATAGTACAAATTACCAAAGAGGATAATTGATGGGACTCAAAGATAGTGTAGATCTTGGTGGGGGTACTTGTGGGTGTAGAAAATGGGACTTGACAGGCATTCCATGCATTCATGCGATCAGAGATGTATATTGTGAAAGGGGAACCCCATAGGAGATCACAGATGCATGCTGCAAGCTGTCTACATACCACATGGTATATGACCACTCTATACTCTACCAATGGTAGAGAGGAATGGGAACCTACAGGTATGCTTCTTATTTACTAATGTCTGATCACTTTAACTTTAAATCACCATTTATTGTTTACAATTTGATATGTTTGTATGATCCTACAGGTATCATACCTCTGCTTCCCCCAAACATTGGTAGGCAAGCAGGGAGACCAAAGAAAGCAAGAAGCAGAGAGCCTGATGAGCAAAGTCAAAAGAGTAGGAAGAGATCCAGAGGAAGGCCTGCTAATGGAAATGTGTTAAAGAGAGGGCAAGTTTCAGTGATATGCAGTATATGCCACCAACCTGGGCATAATAAAAGGGGTTGTAAGGTATGTTCATTTCACACCATCCTTGTATATTGTTTTCTGTTAAATGTCTTATATTTTATCATACATATCAGATGAAGCCACAAGGTCAACAACATAATAAAAAGAAGTCTAAGGGTGTGAAGAAGAAGAAAGGGAAGCCTACTAGAGAAGAAGGAACTTCAAATCAGGGGGAGGGTTAAAGGTATTAGTTGTTATATTAAAATAAAGATTTACCGATGTAAATTAAAAGTATTAGTTATTTCTATATCTAATTATAATGTATTGTATAGATGTCACCACGATGAGCATTTTAAAGGGCATGAGGAAGTGTTGGGGTTATACGTGAAAGTGTGCTTTTACTTTGTATAACCTATGTATTAAACACTTATTTATTGAAATAAATTGTTTATCACTGTTGCTTTAAATATGATTGAATGTTATATATATTTATTGCAAACCGTTCATAGCACGCGTTACATTGTAGTTAACGTGGTGATACCAGATCACAGAAGATCACGTAAACAATGCCTTGTAAACGAGTGTGTGTTTCACAACTTAGATAGATCCGAACAATCTATTGGTAGAAGTTGATATGTAAGGCCTGGGATCGGGCTTGTCTTGACCAAGAGATTACACTAGTGCATCTGATGCACCGGTTTAACCCACAGAGAGGATAAACTCATTCGCACCGACTTAAGGGATGAAGAGTTAGACCTCAAAGGGTTGTTGATTTCTTTAATCTCCGCCACTTAATAAGGACTCAAAGTGTGATTAGTAGTTATCGCTTTGACTTATAAATGGGAAGAGAATCATCATGATTTGTTGTGGGTATATAAAGACGAGGCTCCGCCCGACCGAAGGAGGTATAAGGGGACCAATCCAAATTTACACAAGTATAACACCTCGCTGAGAAAATGGAAGCATGGGCTCACCAAGCACGAGTATGCGTCCTTGACACACCTCGCAGGTCGCATACTAGCGCAAGTACGGAGCATTAATTGAGATGGGACCCGTGGCATACGAGCAGCGCCAGGGACCTTACCTAAGAATGGCTCTAATCAGAGATGTGTCAGTAAAGGGCAGTAATGATGAGTAGCTAGGAATAGTTAAACGGCTAAATCTCTGATTATCCTAACTTTCTCGGCGACGTCCCAAAGGACTCTCCTCGACTCGAAATCAAATCAATCTGTAGCATTTAATGTTTTGTAGAGCCACTTTCGGCCCTTGATACTTGTAACCAGGAGAGTGAACTCCACTCTCCCAAATACTATAAATATGGGTCATTTATGACCAAGAAAAAGAGAGAGAAATAAATACCTTACCAAACATCTTGCAAATTTATTGCTCAAACACTCATTCTCTCAAGCAATCATATAACATAAATACAATCTACTTTATAAATTTATTGTTTGTGTCACTAAGATCACTAAGCCACATCTTAATCCATAATCCTCATAAGGGGTTCCCGGATCTATTCGAGTTGAATTTAAATATATATTTAAATTAATCAATTAATTACTAACATGAATTAATCCAAATTTAATTCAACATAATAATTAATGAACAAATAAACTTCACGCGCATATGTGTTTTCACGAAAACCTAAGCATGCGAATCTAGGAATTGGCAGAATACTAACCTCTCAGAGAGACAAATCGCCGAGACGATGGATCAACCCAAAGTGCCTTTCTCAAATATGTCCCACGTCCCACTAATGTAATCCTAAGGGAGGATTATCAACTAACCATTTTAATCTTAAAAGAGAAAAATAAAAATTTTGGCTACCACCTTTGTGGATTTCTAATTTTTCCAACACATGGAATTGCACTTTGGGATGAAAAAAATTCATCCCATATTTATAAATACTTGGGGGGTTCAATTTTTGCCCTAGAATAAGATGGGAAAATCTTTTTTCTTGATCTCCAAGAAATCTTGAATATATCCAATATATTATTTTCTCCATATTTAAAATATTCCACAAAAAATCTCACCTCCTAATATCAAGGGAATTTTCGAAAATTCCAATTAGTTAGGAAAGAAATAAGATCTTTGGTTTTTCTTGAATTTATGGGATAATCTTGTATTCCAAGAATACATATTCCATAAAATCTTTCCAAGAAAATCTTTTCTCTCTTCCTACCCAATATTTACGAAAATTTGATGAGGAAAAATAAGCCAAAATATTTTCTTCTCATTTTCATTAATTGGACTTTAGTTTGGGCTATTTGAGGGGCATTTAGGAGAATTAAGATTGGACCTCCAATGGTCTATGAAGCTTTAATATTTAGCCAAAATATTATTCAAGCCCATTAATATTAATTTACTCCAATATAAAATTAATATTGAATTATCCATCTTAACCCACATTACGACTTCACAATAATATGGCTCTGGCATTATTTCCCCGCTGCTTAAGATTATCTTAGTCCATTAATTAATTAAGTCACCGAATGTACTTTATATTAATTAATATCTTTGTCCTTGAGTAAAGATGCTCAAAATTATTATCCATACCGAAATAAATTTCCACTTGCAAGATTTGGTATGATAAAGATTATGAGCCCACCAAGGGGGACAAATCAAGCAAGCCAGATTTTGACGCGATTCTCCAGATAAATCTTAGCAATCGCCATGTAACTAATAATATTGCCCAAGATACAAGGTATCAAATCGCATTGATTCTCTTCCCATCATAAGTCAAAGCAATAGTTATTAATTTCACACTCGATTCTATTTAAGAAACGAGATTAAGAAATAACACACCACCGATGTCTAATTTTGATATTCAAGATCAAGAATTTATCCTCATGTAGGTCCTTTTCAGGCATCAAGATGCACTAGTGTAATCCCTTGGTCAAGACAAGTCAATCCGAGCCTTACACTTCAACCTTTCATGATGGGTTGTTCATTTCCATCCTGGTTGTGAATTTGTACTTAGTCACGGGAACCGTTAATTTGATCTTCGCGTGATCCGTATCACCAAATTAACTACAACGTAACACGATCGACTTTTATCGAACAGTATGCAATAAATATATATAACATTCATTCATATTTAATGCAAAGATGTGATAAATAATTTGTTTCAAAAAATAAATAAGAAATTCATTTTGTTATATAAAGTAAAAGCATACTTTTCAAAGATAACCCCAACAATCTCCCACTTATACTCAAAGTCCGCTTAAGTATACTACAAAGATGTCTCAGGTTCTATGTGACATCTAATGTCACCCCACACCTAACCTAATAATATTTCTCCCACTTATACTCAAAGCAGACGACAATGCTCTTGATACCCATTCCTTCCACATGTCTCTCGAATGTACCGAGGCGCACTTTGTGAACGGATCTTCTAGTTGTCTTCGACGCAATCTTTTGCCACCTTTATGTCTCCTCTCTTAATGATTTCTCGATAAGATGGTATTTTCTTTCTATGTGTTTGTCGGGCCTTGTGGGCTCTTTGCCCTAGAATTTGAAATCGATTCAAATATCACAAAGAAACCGTGATCGTGTTGGGCAAATTCGGAACGACGTCCAAGTCCACCAGAAAGTTCTTGAGCCAAACCGCTTCTTTCGCTGCTTCACAAGCAACTACATATTCGGCTTCCATGGTAGAATCGGCAATGCATTTCTGCTTAACGCTTCTCCACGTTATGACTCCTCCCCCATGCAAAACACACTAACGGAGGATGACTTTCTGGAGTCTATGTCTAATTGGAAATCTGAGTTTGTATAACCAATGGGGATTAGATTGTCTAATTGATAAACCAACATTCTGTCCCATGTCCTCTTCAGATACTTCACAATGTTCTTAACCGCAGTCCAATGCTCTTTCCCAGGGTTACTTTGATATCTTGCAACCATTCCTACGGCGAAGCAGATATCCGGTCTCATGCACAGCATCGCGTACATGAGGCTTCCCACACCGAAGCATAAGGGATGCCCTTCATGTCATCTATTTTCGTTTGTGTCTTGGGACACATTTCCTTGGATAGATGGATTCCATGTCTGAAAGGTACAAAGCCTTTTGAATCTTGACATGTCAATCGCCAAAACGGATCTATGTATGAAGCTTGGCGAAAGTCCGATCATCATTTTCTTGCGATCTCGAAAGATCTTGATCCCTAGGACGGACCGCTTTCCCCAAGTCCTTCATATCAAACCTGCTTTTGACAAACCATGTTTACATCTTTACATCGCTCCCGATGAGCAAAGATGTCGCCTACGATAGTACCAAGAATACCAAGGCGCTCACATGCTTTTTATACACAAACTTTTCAATTGTTTTGATCAAAACCGTAGGATTTTATAACTTGATCAAAACACCGATTTCAAGCACGGATGCTCGCCCAAATTTATAAATGGACTTCTTTAGATTGCAAACAAAATGCTTTTGGCCTTTTTCAATGAAGCCTTCGGGTTGTTGCATATAGATTTCTTCGTCAAGACTTCCGTTGAGGAAAACTGTCTTGACATCCATTTGCCAGATCTCAAAAATCTAGATGCGCAGCAATCGACAAGAGAATTCGGATGGACTTGAGCATGGCTACGGGCGAAAAGGTTTCATCATAGTTGATCCTTTCTTTCGAAAGTGTACCCTTTTCGCCACGCGTCTCGCTTTTAGAGGTTTCAACCTTCCCGTCCCCATTCTTTTTTTTTTTTCTTGTATACCCACTTGATCCAATGAGTTTTTACCCCATTAAGTGGTTCGACTAGCTCCCCACACTTTATTGTGATCCATTGAACCCATCTCGCTTCCATTGTTGTTTGCCAAGACGTTGCATCCTTATCTTGGATCGCCTCATTGTAGGACCATGGATCTGATTTTTCTCCCGAGATCAAGTCCGAGGACTCTTCGATCCCTAAGAATCGCTCGGGTTGTCTGACAACCCTCCCACTACGATGAGGTTCCGGTTGTGTAGGCGTGATGCGAGGTATATCTTCTTGTATAGTTGGCAAAGGAGTTGGCCCCCTAAGTTCTTCGAAGGTAATCTCGCTTCTAGGCTTTTTATCGCTCATATAGGCTTCTTCCAAAAATCTAAAGTGCGATCGACATTTACCTTTTGATCTTCGACCATAGAACATGCATCCCTTCGCTCCTTCGGGGTATCCTATAAACAACCTTTTATTCCGAATGCATCCAATTTCCGCTTCCTATCCAACAACAAGTATGCCGGACACCCCCAGATCCTCATGTGTCCTAAGCTGGGTTTGCGCCCTATCCACAACTCCCTAGGGGTTTTTGGAATCGATTTGGATGGCACTAAGTTTAGAATATAAGCCATTGTTTGCAAGGCGTAACCCCAAAACGATTTTGGTAAATCCAAGATAACTCATCATTGATCTTACCATTTCTAGAAGCGTTTATTTCTTCGCTCGCAACCCCGCTTTTGTTGAGGGGTACCGGTCAAACTAACTCGATGCAATCCTTCTTCCGACAGTAGTTCAAGAATTCATCGCCGAGGTATTCGCTTCCACGACGATCAGAGAAACTTGATACGCTTTTTCCTTATGATTCTCTCGCTGAGCCTTAAATTTTTTGAATTTATCAAAGGTCTCGATTTATGCTTCATTAGGAAAATGTATCCATAAATATGATTAATCATCGATAAACATAACGAAATACTCATAGCCGCTTCGCTTTTGATTTGCATTGACCACATACATCGGTGTGAACGATCTCCAACACTTTTTTAGCTCTAAGCCCCTTGTCTCCAAATGCCCTCTTTGGTCATCTTACTTTCCAAACATGATTCAAGAAAGTTGAAAATGGTTCAATCAGAGGGACTCCAATGAACCATCTTGAACCAACCTTTTGATCCTTTTTGGATTAATATGACCTACTCTAGGTGCCAAAGAAGTGTCTCGCTCACGCTAGCTCTAACGCTTCTTTTTACTTGAAATAGTAGATGTGTTATAGGATGCATTGGTGAGTGATGTGCACCATTAATATAGAGATCGCTCCATAAAGTTCCATGACAGATAACCACATCAAGATGCATAACAAGAATATGTTTAAAAAACCAATGTAATATCCATCAAAGAAATAGTTTTGAAACAGAAATGAGGTTTTTTAAGAAAACAGAACATAAAGAACATCTCTTAAAATTAAACTCTTGTCTTCAAAAGACAATCAGACGCCTCCCATCGCTTCACCGCCACTCAGAAGATCGCCAAGCGTGATGAGCATCTCACTTCCACTAAGTTGTCGGGTCCGCTTTGAACCCGTGAAGTAAACATGATTAGTGGACCTCAGATCCATTACCCAACGAATGGGTAACATACGCCGCTAAACAATTTTCAACAACTAGTGCCGAGAATTACCTTTCTTTCCAAATTTTTTGGGGTTGGAACAGTCGACCTCCAATGTCCTTTTTGTAATTAAAACACTTCCTCTTTGATTTTTCCTCGACATCGCCAAAGATTCTCATCTTTGTTGGGGTTATATCCCAACAATCTTACTATTTCCTTGGCAACAAATTGAGTTTGATTGTTTATGGCTTTTTGGTCCTCTTCTTCTTCTTGCCTTTCCTCGCCTAGAAGATGAAGACGGACCACTTGTCAAAGCTTAAGTTTTTGTGCTCCATCAATGTCCGTGACCAAAGCTTGCAACAAATCAATTTATGAGGCCAAATTGCTCAAAAACTTTTGATAGAGAGGAGTACCAAAGAACCTCAAGTTTGTTTAGATGGGCCATCAATTTTGAGGACGAAATCCCTTACGGATTGCCTCCACCATTTTTAGCAACTACATCTCCCCTGAAGGTGATCCGACGAGCCCCGCTGACTCCGCCGCTGGTTCATCCGATTTTTGGTGTCAAGAATCCAATTGTGGCTTTTGTGTAGTTAGGACAATCATAACTTTTTGTTTCCAATCAACATAGTTTCCAATTCTATTGACTTTTAAGTATATAAACAAAATGATTAAAAGGTTGCATACATGCTCAATCGAATAAACACACATCTTGTATCAATATCCGGATCGACACAAGATTATCACATAATTCGATCACATGATTCATATTGAAATCTCAAACAAATATGAACATGCATCAGCCAACATCTCAAAATGCTTTTTAAATGATCCTCTCGGGAGGGTCATCATTTAAATCACATTCAAGCAGTGTTACAAAACAAGAAAAGTTACAAACCTTTTAATTTAAAAAAAAAAAATAGTTGGCTCCCACTTGACCAATATAAAATTGACAGGGACTTCGACAAAGTATATGCATATCAATTTTATACCTAAGTAATAACCATGATTAAATAAAGTTTTGATCGAGCCTCTTGGGAGGGTCATCGTCGCCACTAATAATAATTCACAATCATCCTTTTGAGAATTTATTCATGTGAAAGCTATCTTTTGGCCGTCCCTTAGGGGAATTTCTCCAAAAGAATTCACAAATAAATAAATCATGGAGGTTAAAATTAATTCGATTCATAATCAAATTAATTATTAAAACATACTTAGTAATTTTTGAATTTGAGATTTTTCGTTGGACAATTCTCATACAAACACTTTTAAACAAATTAAATAAAGCACAAGAAAATACAACAATAAATCAAGCAAAGCAGAAAAATAAACATATTGGGCACAAATTATCCAATTGTCATGGTTTGATTTTTCTTGGCTTGATTTTGAAGAAACGTCGTCTTGAATTTCTCCCACTCGTTCGTCTCGAAAGGAACTCCGTCTCGAAACACCACGCCAAGTAACTCGCAGTCGGGATGCAACGCCCGCAGATCTCGGGTTGGCCCTCGCCGAAGCGATCCGCACCTGCAGGCGCTTAGTACAAATAAGACCATACACACTTCAAGACGGCCTTTGCAGATTGGATTAGGCCACGTGTTGGTAGCTACCATATACTTTCCGATGCTGCCGCTATTACCTGGCCAACCTCGCCTGAACTCAAGAACTCGGCAGGCCTCTCACTCACTCACCGCCTAAGACTTCACTGCACCACCGCTACGGCCGCATTGCAGTTCGGCTGTCCGATCCCGATCACTGGCGACGCCTCGTCACAAGACGTGCCTCCTTTAGACATTTCGCATGATGCACGCCGCTCGCTTATGGTTCCTGATCCGCTTTTAATTTCTAGTTCTTCGCCTTTCGGGACAAAGTTGCAATTTATTTTACAAAAAATAAATAAACCTAAATCTAGACTAGTCTATTACATTGAACAAATCAAATAGCTTAATCTACTCGTGATTTTCTCACGAAAAAATAAATTTGAACGAGTTTCAATTAAAACCATTCATACGCATGAAATAAAAAAAACACATTAAATACCATGACAATCGATACCGCAAAAAAGATCTAACAATTCTACTATCCAATTTTCAATAAAATTTAATGGCCAATATAATTTAAATAACAATTAAATACGTAGCTCAAAACGTGGGCTCGATACTCCGCTTGTTGGGAAAATAAGGGGTGCCCAGATCTATTCGAGTTGAATTTAAATACATATTTAAATTAATCAATTAATTACTAACATGAATTAATCCTAATTCAATTCAACATAATAATTAATGAACAAATAAACATCATACATAATGATTTCACGTGAAAACCCGAAAGCATGCAAAGATTCAGGAATTACGAAAATACTAACCTCTCTCATAGAGACAAACCATCGAGACGATGGATCAACCCAAAGTGCCTTCTCAAATATGTCCCATGTCCACAAACGTAATCCGGTGGGAGGATTATCAACGAACGATTTTAATCTTAAAAGAGAAGAAAAATTTTGGCTACCACCTTTGTGGATTTCTATTTTTTCCAACACATGGAATTGCACTTGGGGATGAAAAAATTCATCCCCTATTTATAACACTGGTTCGAATTTTTGCCCTAAGAATAAGATGGGAAAATCTTTTTCTTGATCTCCAAAAAATCTTGAATATATCCAATATATTCTTTTCTCCATATTTAAAATATTCCACAAAAATCCCACCTCCTAATATCAAGGGAATTTTCGAAAATTCCAATTAGTTAGGAAATAAATAAGATCTTTGACTTTTCTTGAATTTATGGGATAATCTTGTATTCCAAGAATACATATTCCATAAAATCTTTCCAAGAAAATCAAGAAAGTCTTTTCTCTCTTCCTACCCAATATTTTCGAAAATTTGATGAGAAAAAAATAAGCAAAAATATTTTCTTCTCTTTTCATTAATTGACTTTAGTTTGGGCTATTTGAGGGGGCTTTAGGTGAGAATTAAGATTGACCTCCAATGGGCTATGAAGCTTTAATATTTAGCCAAAATATTATTCAAGCTCATTATTATTAATTTCCCCCACTATAAAATTAATATTGAATTATCCATCTTAACCCACATTACGACTTCACAATAATAATGCTCCCGGTCATTATTTCTCGTGTTTAAGATTATCTTAGTCCATTAATTAATTAAGTCACCGAATGCACTTTTATATTAATTAATATCTTTGTCCTTGGAGTAAAGACAACTCAACATTATTATCCATACCGAAATAAATTTCCACTTGCAAGATTTGGTATGATAAAGATTCTCGAGCCCACCAAGGGACAAATCAAGCAAGCCGTATTTCAGACGCCGATTCTCTCAGATAAATCTTAGCAATCGCCACGTAACTAATAATATTGCCCAAGATACAAGGTATCAAATCGCATTGATTCTCTTCCCATCATAAGTCAAAGCAATAATTATTAATTTCACACGATCCTATTTAAGGAATCCGAGAGATCAAGATGCACTAAACAGTAATCCTCGTCAAGACAAGTCAATCCGATCCTTACACTTCAACCTTTCATGATGGGTTGTTCATTTCCATCCGGTTAGAATTTGTACTTAGTCACGGAACCGCAATTTGATCTTCGTGATCCGGGTATCACCAAATTAACTACAACGTAACACGATCGACTTTTATCGAATGGGTATGCAATAAATATAAATAACATTCATTCATATTTAATGCAAAGATGTGATAAATGATTTATTTTGTAAAATAAATAAGAATTCAGTTTGGTTATACAAAGTAAAAGCATACTTTTCAAGATAACCCCAACACCGACCAGATAAGCATTTCACTCACCGCCTCTCGCTTGTTCCCGTGAAAAACCCATGAAATGCATATAAAAGTAGAAGGAATGGTGATTCCAAATTTTTATGCTTTTAAGTCCATGTGTTGTGTTTTGCTTATAAACTAATGCATATGACAAGATAAGAACGAAAACAATAAAGAACACAACAAAGTATAGTGGTTCGGAGACTCAAGCTCCTACATCCACTTCCCTGCTCCTTGTGGAAAATTCCTTCAAATCGACTTATCACCCCTCCTGCTCGCTTAGATATTTAACGAGCTCTCACTAAACCGACTTATCACCCTCTCACTTGTTCGCTTACTTATCACCATTCACGGATCGCCATGCTTTCAAAGCACTCACCAGAAGCTTACTCACTTTTCTACCTTGAGTTTTCTTAGGTCGACCACCGCAGCTTACTAACTCTTTTTTATAACTCCACACAAACAACCTAACAATAGGGTTTGGGTTTGGTTGATGTTCTGAATCAGGTGAGATTTTCCTGCACATTTGTTTAAATTTCAATGCTAAGGTTGGGAAAAAATCTCTAAGCTTAGGATATATCGCGGGTTGCTTAGATTGGGGTTTAAGAACACTCTTGAATATATTTGTATATCTACGCACTTGTGTTCTATGGTGGGAATGCTTGAGTATATGGCTTGCTCAGAAGGATGTTCCACATTTTCCACACTTAATTTGATGGAAGATTTTTAGATTTTAGTGCGGATTTGAATGTTACCGTTGAGAGAATCTCATTCAAATTCATACTATTCTCAGATACCTTCGGCAGCCTTTTTCAGATTAATTGTCTTCCTCTCATTGGGTCAAAAAAAAATTTTCTCTAAAGGCTATATTCTTCAACAAGATTTTTGAATCCTCGCCTTCTTCAAACTCAGTCTTCGACTGTTCTTCTCGACATCTCAGATCTTTTCATTGCATACCGAGTCTTCAAGTGCTCGATCCGTTTATCTTCGTTTAGTCTTCCGATTCCCGTATCCGAGTCTCGTGTCACTAATGACATATTGAGTCTTCGCCTATCTCGAGTCTTCTTGGTTTCTCCAATGTATGACTTCGGTGACATACTTCGATGGCACTTTTTTTCCCGATTTCATGCGAGATTTCGCCATTTTTTTGAAAATTTCGATTTGGATTAACCTACATGATCGATTCGAGATAATTATTTCAACTATATTCTTGATTCACTAGGATAGTACATTGTCAGCGGATATTAGGTTAGCGATATCGAGTTTAAGCACATCGATCTCAAATCACGCCCGATTCGACATCCGCTTCATTCACTTTTATATCCGTCATTCCACACATCCGATCTTTTTTTTCCCATCCGACTAGCTCTTCTTCTCGATCAACACATCTTCAGTCAATATCTCAGATAGCATCAGTCATCAGTTAGTTCAAAGTTATCATATCCCGATCATATCACGCCCGATCTTGATCATCCGATCAGTTCATCTTCCGATATCCGATCTTTATCCGGTCATCCGTAAGTTTCTTTCCCGATCACTTAGCTTTTTTTCTTCCGATTTTGCATACTTCATCGCTTAACTCGAACTCATCTATCTCATCTGATCTCGACCGGGCCTCGCTCGCAGCCTTCGCTTTGATCTCGATCATCTACGCTTCGATTTCGCGAGTTCCCCTCAATTTGTTCTTTTCGCTCCCTCAACTTGTTATCCAGAATTAGCTTGAATAACACAAGTTGATAATGTTTTGCATAATTCATCAAAACTAAAATATCCCAACAACGGTATCAAGAGGCGTACAACCGAAGACTCACTTGGTCCCGGTGATTCAACAATATAATTGTAGCTAACTCCCAAAAAAATAATTTAACTTTCCCGAGTTCATACGCCATTTTTTTTTCAAAGTAAACATATTAAACAAAGGGAAGAAAGAGATCTACTTACCCGAGGAAGAACTAATTACAAAATCGACGCACGTTGGTCCTTTAGCAAACAGGATAGCTTTCAAGGTTTAAGGGGGGAAAAGTGGTTCAAATTTCAGGAGATTTTATAAAAAAGGGGCGCTTTGGACCGAGGTCTTTCCGGTGTTCCGGGCGCTGCGGGTTTCCACGCCTTTTCATCACTCAGATAGATCGCCCGGCACGAAAGTTCATCGAGACAACCATCATCACACTCATTCCTTTGAGACAATGGTAACGCGTCCCTCGAAGTTTTACGACCCGCGAGATGATCGAGGCAACATTTGAAAATACCACCCCCATTAGGAAAGTTAGTTCCAGGCTATTGTTGTAACTATATAGCACGAGGCTACCCGGCCCGACCAAGGAGGTAATGGTCCAATCCAAATTTTACATGCTATAACACTTTATTGGAAGATAGGCTCACTTTAACGAAAATGCATCCTGATTAAGGTTGCAGATCGATTTGATGCAAGTTCGGAAATTGTTAATCGAGATGGGACCCGTGGGCCCCGAATTATGCCGCCAGGAAAACATGCAAGAATGGCCCTAATCAAAGATGTGTCAAGAAAACAACAAGAATGATTAGTAGCTAGAATAGTTAAACGGCAAATCCCCCCACATCCTATTTTCTTCGAGAAATGTCCCAAACCACTTCCTAAATCAATCAGCTAACATTTAATGTTTTGCAGAGCTCACTTTTCTACCTTGAGTTTTTTGTAACTGTGAGAGTGAGCTCCACTTCCCAAATACTAAAAATACACAAGTCATTTATGACCAAGAAAAAGAGAGAGAAATAAATACCTTTACCAAACCTTTTACAAATTTATTGCTCAAACACTCATTCTCTCAAGCAATCATATAAAATAAATACAATCTACTTTATACATTTATTGTTTGTGTCACTAAGATCACTAAGCCACATCTTAATCCATAATCCTCATATTTAGTACACAACACAACTTCGATATTCTATATCTTGGGCAATAATATTAATTTCATGTATTGGTCCCTATGTTTAATCGAAGTCTCACACGCTATGCGGGGAATACACGTGGGAAATTTTAAAACTTTTTTTCATCGAGGTCGAATGGGTCGTTATCCCGATGATTTTGCCTCGAGAAGCACAGATTGCCCTCGAAATCAAAGTCCTCTCAAGATAATGATCCTAAGTCGCTTTAAGCTTCAGATTAGCCCAACTGAGGTCGAAGTTTATCAAAGATCCCGAGGCGCTGATCGATAATTATCTTTAAGGTTTGAATAACGGCTATATTTAAGGTTTGAATACCCCTTGCATGTTTTAGGAAATATGTACCATGTAGCCAATCACCAATTTTTTGTAAATCGAACATAGTACTACCGACATGATTCAAGTTTTGTCAGCTTTCAAAGGTCAAGAAGTATGTTGTTGTCTTCCTCCTCGATTGGTTTTTTGTCTTAAGTAAATGTAGACAAACAAATGGCTCTTTTTGATCAATCTCTAAAATGAGACCTTAAACAACACTTTAGACTTAGTTCCTTTTGTCTCAAGATATGAATGTTTTGGGCAATATCTACTTTTCTCAATATTTTATTTTTCACAGCTTTGTAGTCTTCGATAGATATTATTCAAAGTCTCCTAACATTTAGGTTATACCGAGTATTTCAAGATTCATCGAGTCTTCAAGAATTCACCGGTCTTCAAGATCTTCCGAGTCTTCGTATCTTCTTCAAAGATACATACCAGTCTTCAGTCTTTCACCGAAGACATAATCGAGTCTTTAAAGGTCTTCAAAGAACTTCATCGAGTCTTCGTTGTTCTTCAAAGTGACATACCGAGTCTTCGTCTTCAAAGCCATTTAATCGAAGTCTTCAAAGTCTTCAAAGAACTTACTAAGTCTTCAAATCTTCGCCATTTCTTCGAAGTCTTCAAAGAACTTTTCAAAGGACATAATTATCGAGTCATCGAGTCTTCAAGAATTCTTCAAAAATCTATCCCGATCTATATCCGCCGACTATACATGGTGCGTATAACTTCCTAAATAATCTATATCAAACCTCGACTCACCTATCAAGATTATCCCTAACATGTCATACCTCGTGGTTTTTGGGATCTAATCAAAACTTTTTATTAAATTCATCTCCCAACAATTTCCTTTTTTGATGATGCAAAACCATCTTGTTACATTTAAGAAAACCTAACCTATATTCGTGTTTCAGCTTTATCTATTACAATCCAAAATGGTAATTCTCCCAACAATTTCAAAACATAAGGCATATCAAACATAAAGGACATGTAAAAAGATAATGAGATATTATCTTTGAGCATAAAGATAAAATTTTCATTGATGTAAGATAAGAGTTACAGACATAATGAAAATCAAAATAAAAAAAAAGTACAAAGTCTTCAGCCTTCTTCCACTTCATCCTTTCGCACTTCCAAAGTTGAACATCCCATAAGATTCTTCTTCTTCGCCCATCCCTTGCTTTGATGATATCGTGGTTGTTTCCCGTTAGGCCTAAATGGATGGCATATCGAGCTATCTCCCCGAGAAATTGTTGTTTCATTCACATAGCCATTCTCAAATCTAGGAGTTGGGTAAGTGTATGGACCAGGGGCTACTATCCGAGTATTTTCTTCATCCGCCAAGTTGATCCAACTTTGCAAGTACTTAGATAGAATGTCGCAAGACTTCAATGAAGGCTTCATTCATATCCGATCCGCTTCCCCACCATTCTCTCGTATCTCATAATAGAACCAAAAGGTTCTTCGATCTCCTCCCATGCATCATTGAACCGAATAGGCATCCATTTGTCAATGCGCCATTTCGAAGTCTTTTTTCAGACTTCTCCTTTTGCTCAAAAAACTTTTTAAAACCATTTTTTTTTTTTCTTTTCTTTCTTTTTTTTTTTTCCCGATCAAAGGAACACCCGATACAAAAAAGTAAAGCAATTTCTTTTTTCGATTTGAAGGATTTTCGAGTTTTCTTTGGTATTGAAGACTTCTTTCCGAATTTTGGTTTCTTCTTTTTTTTTCATTTTTTCCTCGATTCTTCAAAATCCATTATCAATTTCCTCCGAGTAGCTTTAAGCTTTAGCTATTTTCTTCTTTTCTTGCTCCACAAATGCAATAGTTTTCTTTTTTTCAGTCCGACTTGATCTTCACCGCTTTGTTTGTCTCAATTATCCTTCTATCACCCATTTCTAAATTACTTCCTAATAGTTTGCTCATCATGTTTGAGGAAGATAGGTTTCTCAAATTTTTTTGAATTTTAATTTCTCAAATGGTTTCAATTTCTTTTAAGGCTTCAAAGAATTTTTTTCTTTTCTTCAAATTTCTTTCGAGCCTTTTTTCTTCAAGGTTTGTGCCAACAACTCACTTAATTTGCCACCGTGCCTTTCCCCCTTTTTGGCACCATACCTGGGGAGTAGTTTAAAGATCCATATGGTATCGTGCTTAAACTTGCAGATCCATATGGTATCCTCTAGCCTTCTAATGTAATTTTAGCCATTGAGAACTCATCTTCAAACTTTTGAGAAGACATCATGCATCATCTCGATCATCTTGGTCATCCTCTAGCCCATTTCTTTTTGATCATCGATCATTCTTCTCAACCAGAACTTCATAGGCCTTCTTTCGACCATCCGCTTCATGTAATTCTCGCTTTTGACTACATCAATCTTTCCTTCCAAAGTAGTCATTTTATCTGGCAAAGAGATGTTTGTAGTTGCAAGATGTCCAAGATGAACTCGATTTTCCAAATTTTTGAGATCGGGTTTGCCAAGGTTTCTTCAATTTGAGTCACTTTTTCCACCATTGGCACCACCTTTTCCAATTTATCCAGATAGGATCAAATCAATTTCCGGAGTTTGTACAACTTTTTCCAACTGAGCCGGTGCTCCAACCGAGCCTCAACGCATATCATACATAACAGATTTAAAGATAGAACTTCAAAGAGCTTTGGCATAATGTTTAATAGTGCCAAAAAGATACCAAGAGTGCTAACTTCACCGAGGATGTGTGATATCGGCCAGTAACATCAATGTCCTTCCCATCCGACTTTCATTTTTTTCTTTCTTAGTATCCGGCTGAGGTTCCTTTCTCCCCAGATTGTTTTTTCAAAGATCATCTTGTTTATCACCCTCTTTATCTTGATCCTCATCTCTTCTCGATTCATAGAACCGAGGCATCAACATCGCCTTTCCTTTTCTCACCACCTTTTTTTTACTAGCTCATCAAAGTCAAGAATTTTCATTCGAAGCTTGGTCTTCCCGAACCCAGAGAACTCGTCAAAACAAAGAGCCTCAAAGATTCCACCAATCTTCTCCTCCAAGGAGGCTATATTCAAAGATTCCTAAGAGTCTCATTCAGATGTAGACCGTGGGTTCTCGAGTCCTGAAAAAGATCCTCAAGGTCGATATGCGCCAAATTTCGGTACCTATCAAGAATGAATCGCTCCCCTTGCTTACTCGCTTTTTAAGCCTTCCCTTCCTTCAATTTTGGGCTTTCAGAGATTCTTGGATCGGATTGTACAAGTTCTAAAGGCGATGGATCGAGAAATGGTTCATTCGAAGGCATCCATGTTCAAGAATTCCCGAGGTTCAGATCGATTCAAGTCCTAACAAAGTCTTCTTCAAAGAGGAATCGAGGTCCCTTGAAGATTTCCCGAGAAATTTTATCTAAGCTCGCAGAAGTTTCGAAAGAGTTCGAGAAAACATGTTCCTCGCTTGCTTCTACACATTTGTCACAACCCGAGCAAGAACTCCGAGGGAGATTTCAACCTTTGTCGCCTTCAAAGTTGAGTTTCTTCGTCACCGCCTCCTTCTCAAAGAATAGATTGAAGTCTTCAAGCTTCGAGGAGCCGTTTTTTTTTTCGCTTTTTCCTTTCTTTTTTAACTTGCATCGTGCTTTCCTCGCTTTGTCTGGGTTCAACAACAAAGAAGCTTTTTCTTCAGCAGCCTCCTCCGAGAGTTTTTTTTATTTCTCAAAGTCTTTTTTGTTGGTGGTTTGAACATGATTTTTTGACTTTGGAAAGGAAGTGGAATCGCAAAGATGTCCTCCTCTTCTTCTCTCGACATTTCCAAGATAAATGAAATCTTGGTCAGCATGTAGAATCTTTCCTTTGACAACCATGAGCCATTCACCTTTTCCTAATTTGTTTGCTTGATCACTCACCACCTTGATCAAATAAAGTGTAACCAAATTGAATGTCGTGGAAGGTGAATTTTCAATCGCCATCATTAGCCTTAACTTAGGCGTGCTTATCTTTTCAAAGCTACCAGATCTACTCATGATGCATTTGCTTACAATATCCAACAATACTCGATATTTAGGCTTCAAATGCCTCTTATTCAGAGTAGCTTCAAACTTTACTGGATGTTCAGTAATTTTATCCAAATATTCTTGTTCCCACCCATCATGTATACCGTAGGTCTTCACCTCTATCACTTAACTCATATATGACATTTAGATTCTTAGGAATAATATATAATTCCCTAACAAAATCCACATATTTTGAACTATGCTCCAAATGCGAGACTGTAATCTGAGATTCTATGCAATTCTCATCATCTAACTTCAAATTAGAGATAAACTCAATTACCTCTTTCGCATATTCGGCATCCGTTGATTCGCGACTCAGCAAGTAAGTTTTGCCAAACGAATCATATGCAACACCTCCTCCTCGAGTTGTATTGATGAGCTTTCAATAGAAACGCATATATTCGCATTCAAGGTTTATTGAAATGGCGAGCTTGTCGATACGTAAAGTGTCATTTTTGGAGAATTTCCGTGAAGGGTTTTGAGATAGGTGAAAATTTCTGGGCAATCGAGAGTTTTGAAGCAGAGTGTTTGTGAAGATGAAGGCTTTTTGAATAGAGCTTTTAAAGAAATTTTTCCAATGGATATAGGATTTTGATTTATGGAAAATCGCAGATGAAGAAATCGATTTGGTTGAGATTAAAAAACCACTAAAATGGGTATATGAAAGGACGATTTCACAAATATTAAGCCGCCAATTTATCCCTATTGGTGATTAATGAACAAAGGCATTTAATTATCGCTCCTCGCGACCATTGACTTTCCTTGTGTATTTCAAAGGTCCCGCCTAAATATTTCTTCAGTGTTTTGTTATTTATTGCCAATGATTACGAGAGATTCAGCTTAGACAATAAAATGTGTCAGATGAGTCAATACTTCTTCGACTAATTTTCCCATCGCTTTTATCGAAGTTTTGACCTTTGATAAAATGCCAAGATAATAAAAAGTCGAGTAATCGATCTTTAAAAGGTCGTGATAACCGAAGTTTCCAAAGACTCAAATCGTTCAAGATTTTCAATTTTATCCTCGAGTTTTTCAAGAAGAACCCGAGAAAACTTTATGCTTCCGAAAACCTTCAATTTTTCAGATTTGCTTTTATTCACCGATCCAACATACCTAATTCAACCGATAGTTCCCTCAAATCTTGATTCAAATCAAAGGTTTAGTCAAGATATCACCTTCCGCTTATCAAGATGAATTTTCCCATTCTCGATGTCTTTCTTCTCAACATGATCTCCGATGAACTGATGTCCGATATCAACATGCTTACATCCGTGTGCAATACAGATTTTGTGTAATAGCAATTGCACTATTATTATCACAAAATATAGGTACTTCATCGGCTATAATCTTATAATCCTCAATTGTTGTCTCGAGCTAAAGAATTGGCACAACAAATTTTTCCTCGCAAATATATTCACTTTCAAGAAGATCGTCACATCGAGGTTTGTTTTTTTGAAAACCATGATATCGCCATTTCCAAGAAATTGACAAGTTCTTGTGGTAGACTTCCGCAATTTACATCCTCCATAATCAAAGATCCAATAACCGCTTAATTCAAGGTTATCATCACCGATACCATAATCCTCTATTCACAAAGCCTTTTAAGATATTTCAGAATCTTTTTTTGGCAAATTTCCATGTGACTAAATTTTAGATTAGCTTTGGTATTCTTGCACATATCCCAACAAAGAAATGTTATATCGCCTACTTGTCAGGAGAGATATAAAGCAAGATCCAATGATCCTCTATAATCAAAGCAGATTTACTAATTTGGCTTCGTGATCGATCCATCTTGTAGTTAGTATTCATAGGAATTTAACCGCATTGCAATTTCAGACACCATACTTTTACAATCGATCTCTCGTGTATTTTGCTTGATTGATGAAAATTCTTCCTTAGTTTGTTTCACCTAAAGTCCAAGAAAGAAATTCATCTCCCCATCATCGACATCTCAAACTTTCCTTTCATCGTGGTAGAAAACTTTTCACACAAATTGATGATTTGAGATCCAAATATGATGTCATCTACATAAATCAACAAGTAAGATGTCTTTCCCATCTTCTATCCCTAACAGAGTCCTATCAACAGCCTTTGATAAAACCATGGTTAGTAAGAAACCGAGAAAGGGTATCATACCATGCTCGGGTGCTTGCTTAAGACCATACAAGGTTTTCCCCGAGCCTCAGAAACTTGGTCATTCTGTCTTCAAACCAGAGGTTGTTCCACATAAACCTCTTCCTTAAGCACACCATTCAAAATGCACTTTTCACATCCATCCGATAGACCGTGAATTTCATGTGGGCAAAAGATATGCAAGAAACAACTGATGGCTTTAGTCTTGCAACAGCAAAGGTTTCATCATAATCCAAGCCTTCTTATTGGGAATAAACTTGTGCAACTAGCCTTGCCTTTGTTTCTCACAATGTTGTTGTTTTCATCTCTTATTCTTGAACACCCACTTAGTTCCAATCACATTGTGCCTCTTAGTTCATCCACTAGCTCCCAAACTTCATTCCTTGAGAACCCATTCAAATTTTCTTGCATAACAAAGAATCCAAAATGAATCTTGTAGAGCTTCTTCAATCTCAAAGGTTTTTTTTTCGTGATAGGAAGCAGCCGTAACAAAGCACTTTCTCCATGGAACCTTCTTGTTTTGACACCATCCGATGGATCACCCACAACCGACTTTTTTTAGGATGACTATCCAACCATTTTCTCCCTGATGTTCCCCCTTTAGAGTATCCTCAACATCGTAAATGTTAGGTTCAGTAGTTCATTAAATTCAGGAACAAATGTAAAAGAGAAAGAGAATCATCTTCCTCGTGGAAATTCCATTCGTAACATTGTCGAGACATTTGTTCCCCATTGGTTGATAGATTCGTAGTTTGCCTCACCAGACCACATCTTCACTCCATCGCATTACATACCGAGTCCGAATCGTGTATGTTTAGATTGGTCACCAAAAGGTTGGCTTTCCTTCAAAGGAGAATTTCCATCCCGAGTCTCACTATCCCGAAGTTTTTCCATCCTCGAACTTTTTTTGTCCGAGTCCGATTACTCCATTCATATGAAAGTGACCGACTTCTTCTTTTCGTGTTCGAGGATGTTTTATCATTCTTTTTCAAAGCTAAGTCCGGTGATTCTTTTGATTAGTTCTCCGAAGTCATGTTCTTGTTTCTTCCGAACACAAGTAGATTCATCAAAAACAACATGAGGTGTTTCTTCCACAATAAGAGTCCTACAAATTGTAAACTCAAGGCTTTTATCGAATTTAGAATATCCTAAGAATATCCCTTCATCGCCTTTTGCTATCAAAAGTTTTCAACCGATCTTTACCATTATCAGGTATGAAACACTTGCAACCAAACACACGAAAAGAAAGAAACAAGAGGCTTCCTTTCATTCCACAACTCATATGGAGTTTTTCCTTGGTTCTTGGTCAAGATGGATCTGTTTCCGAGAGTAGCATGCAAAGGTTGATAGCTTTCACAAATTTCAAAATCTCTTAGAATATCAACTTCAAAGAATCATTGTCCTTGGCCTTTTTTTTCGAGTCCTATTTCTTCTTTCAAAGAACACCATTCTCATAGGGGGTCCTTGCAAATGATGTTTCATGAGCTATTCCATTTGGTCGCACAATAATCGATATGATATGATTGATAAACCCGGCCTTTTATCCGATCCGATTTTGACCACACTCGCATTCTTTTTCAAGATCGAGCCTTTTCAAGAGTTCAGCAGCTTTTGTCTCGAGTCTCTTTTCATCGAAAAAGAATATGACCCATGTGTATTCAGAGTAGTCATCAACTACCACAAGTGTGTATTTTCTCGCCATTAGTGCTCACAGTGTTACCGACCAAAGAGATCCATATGTAACAAATTGTAGTATTCTATCAAGAGAAACATCTACTTTGCTTTTGAAAGATGCTCGATTTGTTTTCCTTTTCTCGACAAGCATCACATACATGATCTTTACTAAACACTTCATTGGGTAACCCCTTACAAGTGATAATCTTGCAAGTTTGTTCAGTGGTTTTGAAGTTTAAGATTCATTCTTTTGTGCCACAAACCAACCGGGTATCGGAACTTTTTTGCAACCAAACATGTATCTTTAGGAGTTGAACTCCAATCAACAAGATACACATTTCTTTTCTAGTACCAACCAAGAAAATTTTCTCGGAAGTATTGTCTTTACATAACATAAGTTCTTTTTCGAGAACTCAACACCAATCCTTTGTCACAAAAATTGACCGATAGAAAGCAAGTTATGCTTTTTAGACCGTATACATATGAAACACCATGGATATGAACAGAGTCAACTTCAAGAGTTCCATATCCTTCAGTTTGTCCTTTGAATTGTCTCCAAATGTGATCCGAGGGCCTTTTTTGCTCAACATAGTTAAGGATTAGTTGCTTATATCCCGTCATATGTCTTGAACATCCACCGTCCAGATATCATATAAAGAGAGCCAATTCATTTCCACTCATCGTTATGTTGTTTTCATTCACCAAAATACTCTTTTCTTTTCACCCGAAAAATAGATCGCCTAGGTACCCATTTGTGTGTAGGTCCTACCAGTTAGTTGTATTCTTTTGGAACCCAAATCGCCTAACAACTCTAATTACTTTAGAGTGGCTGATTTGTCTCCCATAAACATCTACATACACATTCACCACCCTAGGTGCCTTGGCAAGATCCTCGTGTACGAAAGTGTCACCTTTAGCATGAACATGAGCCTTAGAGTTCTTCTTGGTTCAGCCTTTTGTTCAAGTGCTTTTAGCTTTTTGTGCACCGGGTCTCTGCTCTCACGACTTGGGTTCAGAAACCCTTTACCCTTAGGCAAGTGGGGGTTTAGGTTGCCTTCAGATCAAATTGGGGTCTTTCAAGAATCTGGGACTTGGTCTTTTAGTTGAGAATATCTCTCAAAGTGTTTTTCTTCCTAAAATTATCCGATGGTTCAAAGGCAGATCTCTTTAGGTTGGTATTCTTAGCCGAGGCTTTGAAGTATCGGGTTTGAAAATTTCCTATCGAAAGTGTTCGTGTTTTTCTAGCCTTTTCCTAGGTCCGGGCTTTCCCGAACCTTCGGCTTTTTCTCAAACCATAGGTCATTTACCCTTTGTCTAAAACTCGAGCGCTTTTTTCAGAAGAAGATTAGATGCCAATCGGGTTTAACAAAGACAATTTTGATGCTACTAGAAGCAAAGATTCAAGACCTTTTGAGGTTCCCCCGAATGTATCCCAATCCAAATTTTTATAGTTGCAGTGTCTTTGATAACTCAATTTCATCTATCACTTTAGATGCGTAATTCAATAGAGCTAACTTTCTCTCACAAGACTATCCTCACATTTCTTTTAGAGTTTCATGCTTTTCAAAGAGGTCATTGAACTCCTTGCTTCCGATAAGTCAATCTCTTTAGTGGATTTCTAATTTTCCATTCAGATCTCTATCACCTTCTTTTTTTCTCGAGAGTTGTACTTTCGTAACATCCAGCTTCATCAAGAGTTCCCATCAATTGAGAAGTGATCTCAAAGATTTTTGAGTCTTCCACTTCAGATTCTCAAAGCAGCTTTTACTTGTTCCGCTTCTTGAGTTTCAAAGAGTAGTTCTTGTAACACGTAATAGTCCTTCATAAGATTCTCAAATGAATCCATCAGTCAAAGTTACTCAAGCATAAATGAACTTGAGAACTCATGTGCTTGTGTATGAGCAAATAACAGAGATAGAAGAATTTACCTCCTCCACGTACCCATAAGACAAATCATCATTGTCACCGCTCGAGAAAATTTCATCCGAGGAACCGGAACCTTCTTCGTATCGTTCTTCCTCTTCCGCAATCATAGCTTTCTTTGAGATCTTCCCGTCTCTCTTGGGCTTGTCTTTTCCTTTTCTTTTCTTTTTAGCACTTACCAGATGAAACATATTGAAAGTGACCTTTCTTTCCGACAAAGAACATCTCAGCTGGTATCATCATCCCGATCACTTTCCTCCTTGGTTTTGGAGTTCTTCTTCGACGAGGATCCTTCAGCTTTCCTCGTCCTTTTCTTTTCAAAACAGATTCGATCCTCGCCTTCAATAAGTCTCTTGACTGTGATTCCCGTAATATTTTTATATTTCCCATATCCGCTATCGAGTCTTTCAAAACCCTTGACATCAAGATTAGCTTATCCTCCCGCTTCATCCCGATTTTTGGCAAGTGAGTTCTCGACTTTCTAGACTTACAGATTTCTCTTCGCTTTGAAAGTTACATTCTTGCTAGATGAAGAATCATCTTTTGTGCCGATTTTTAGTTTTCTTGTCAATCACAAACTCATAAGCTTTCAGTTCAGAGAAAACTTGTTGATATGGCATGGAATCAATATTTTTGGTGTTTTCAATCACCACAACATGTATATCCCATTTCTTAGATAATCCTCTAAGAATTTTCAAAGCCACTTCTCTCTCAGGGTATCTTTTTCCCAAGAGCACTTCGGGATCATTCATGATGCTAGTGAATCTGACCTCAAGTTTGTCAATGGATTCACTATCTTCCATTTCAAAGCTATCAAACTTTCCAATAGCAACATAAAGTTTGTTTTCCTTAATATGATATGTGCCTTACACATAACAAAGAAAGTGTCCCATATTTCTTTTGCGCTTCACAAAGGAGAAATCATCCCCATAACACCATCATCAATAGTGCTATACAAAGTATCTTTAGCAATGTAGTCCAGATTGACTAACTTTCTCTCATCAGAGTAAGTTGATCATCGATTTTGGAAATTCATCTCGATCATTCCTCTCAAAGATTTGATTCTCGGGATTCACAACTAAAGAAATTTGAATGGTCCTTCGTAAACCACTTCCACATTCTTTCATGTTTTGAATACGATGAGCCCCACATTCTCAATCTCCATAGGTCATAGCTCTCAACAGAGAACATAGGAAGTTTCTTAGAAGGCATGATGATCGAGCCTTTGTAAGATATCAAAGAAATGTATCTATTCAAGAGACCACCAAAGTCTTTTCAAATAGAAATAGACTATGGTTACCAAAGCAAGTGGTCAAAATGAACCACCGCTTCCGATACCACTTGTTGGTCCCGGTTAAATCGAGTCTCACACGCAATGGGGGGGAATACACGTGTTCAAAGGATTTTAAAACTTTTTTTCATCGAGGTCGATGGGTCAAAGTTCCCGATGATTTTGCCCCGAGAAGCACAGATTGCTCCCGAGTCAAAGTTTATCGAGACAATGATCCCGAGCCGCTTTAAGCTTCAGATTAGCCTAACCGAGCCTCGAAGTTTATCGAGATCCCGAGGTGCTTGATCGAGATAATTATCTTTATCAACCCTCTCGTAGAGTTAGTTCACTTTGGTAACTATCTGTTCTAAATACTCAAGTGTGTGGAATGGTTGGCCCTAAGTTTATACTGCTTTTAGCTTTTGCCGAAAATCTTCCTTCAATAAAATAGTGGATTAAGGTCCGTGATCAATTTGATGCAAGTTCAAATGATTGGTTCCAACCAATATCGTTGAACTATGCTTTCAAGAAAAACATGCAATGTATAATAATGCAAAGACATAAAGCAAAACAACACAAAGAATTATAGTGGTTCGTAGACTCAAGCTCCTACGCCCACTCTCTCGATCTTCAGAGAAATTCCTTAACCACTTCCTAAAGTTTTCTTTCGCTAACTCACCGAAGCTTACTCACTTTTCTACCTTAAGTTTTCTCGCCGACTCACCGCAGCCTTACTAACTCAAACACACACAAGTGTTCGTGACTACCACAAGTAGCTTACTAACTTCTTCTAGAGTTTTCTCGCTAACTCACTATAGCTTTACTAACTCTTTACAACTCCAACTCACCAACAAAACACACACAAACTACCTTAACAAAGGGTTTGGGTTTTGGGTTGGTTTCAACTAGGGTAGATATCCTTTACAATAAGAACAATGCAAAGGCTAGGATATCTCTTCTAAGCTTTGGATATATCTATCACTCTAGGCTTAGAATAATGAGCTCTCTCCAACGTGAAACACTTGGGAAATTCTAGATTTTTTCGAGTGCTTCAATTTGCAATAATACGAATGAGCTCTTGAGTTGCTTTTGAAATTTCCCTGTGACCTCTCAATGTAAAGGGTCACTAGTATTTATAGGCAACTTTACCAAGGTCACTTTGAAAAACTATCCGCTGAGGAGATAGATTCATGAGTTTCCTCTTATGGTGTTTGATGAACTATTATATTTAAGGTTTGAATACTCCCTTGCATGTTTTAGGAAATATGCAAATATGTAGCTAATCACCAATTTTTTGGCCCGAACATAAGACTACTAACATGATTCAATATCCTATCGCTTTCAAAGGTCAAGAAAGTTATTGTTTTCCTTCGATTGGTTTTTGTCTTTCAAAGAAATGTAGACAAACAAAACGGCTTTTTTGATCAATCTCCGAATGAGATAACCTTAAACAACACTTAGACTTAGTTCCTTTTGTCCCAGATATGAATGTTTTGGGCAATATCTACTTTTCTCAATATTTGTGTTTTTCACGCTTTTGTAGTCTTCGATAGATATTATTCAAAGGCCTCTCAACATTCGTGTTATACTAAGTATTCAAGATCATCGAAGTCTTCAAGAATTACTTGGTCTTCAAGATTCTCCCGAGTCTTCAAGGTCTTCAAAGGATATACCGAGTCTTTAGTGCCTTCAGCCGACATACACCGGGTCTTCAAATTGTCTTCAAAGAACTTCATCGAATCTTCAAGGTCTTCAAGTGACATATCGAAGTCTTCAAAGGTCTTCAAATAATCGATCGAAGTTCGTTGTCTTCGAATTCATCGAAGTCTCCTTGGTCTTCAAGCATTTATCGAAGTCTTCAAAGGTTCTGCGACATATTGAGTCTTCAATGTTCTTCAAAATCTATCATGATCTATATCCGTCGACTATACATGGTGCGATAACTTCCCTAATAATCTATAATCTAATCCTCGACCAAATTTTTATCAAGATTATCCCGAACATGTCATACCAGGTTTTTGGGAACTAATCAAAACTTTTTTATTAAATTCATCTTCCAACAAAGACGACAAATTGCTAAATTAATACAGAGAATCTGTGGTGTTTTGCAATGTCTTGCTTGATTGGTGCCCTTGGAAGGGTCTTAACCTTTATCATACCAAATCTTGCAAGGAATTAATTTTCCTAGACGGATAATAAAGTTCTTTGTCCTTACTCCAAGGATAAAAGATATTAATTAATATAAAGATTTTTAGGTTTAATTAATTAATGGACTAAATAATCTTAAACACGGAAATAATAACCAAGCCATATTAATTATCCAACAAAGTTGGATAGTGCAATATTAATTATATAAAAAACCAATTTATATTAATGGGTCAATTATATTTTTCAATATTGAATTGTCCTCATTTTGAAGGTCCATCTTAAAATCCTAAAGGCCCCTCAAGTATTTCAATTATAGTCCAATAAATAAAATGGTGCTTAAAATAAAATAAAGTATTTTTGCATTATATTTCCTTTTTTTTTTTCAAAATATTAAAGAAAAGAGGAGAAGGATTTTCTTTTAAAAGATTTTGGAAAGGAGATAAAGTATTCATGGAATATAAGATTATCCCATAAATTCAAGAAATTCCCACTTGGCTTTTTTTAAGAGGAAATTTTCAAAAATAATATAAAAGAAATGGAAGAAAGATTTTCTTGATTTTCTTGGAAAGATTTTATGGAGAAATATATGTATTCTTGAATACAAGAATGTCTCATAAATTCAAGAAAGATCAAATCTTTAAAATCTTCTTGTAATTTTCAAAAATTAATAAATAAAGGTGTGAGATTTCTGGTGGAAATATATTAATTCAAGAAGAATATATTGGATATATTCAAGATTTCTTGAGGTCAAGAAAAGATCTTTCCTAGCCCTACTTTGCCTTGAAATTTTCGAACCCTCCTCATTATAAATCTGGGATGAATATTTCATCCCCAACTTTCCAATATTGGAAATATTAGAACCCAACTTTGTCCAACAATTTTTTATTTTCCTTGTTTTATAAATCGCTCATCTGAGAACCTTCCAACAAGTTTTATTTGACAAGGACTTGGGAATACATGAGAAGGACTTTGGTGGGTATCCAGATACTTGATCCTCGTCTTCGTTCTTCGATCGTTTCTTCAATCTGATTATTTAACATTCCTAGAAATTCCACATGATAGATCTTTTACGTGAAATATTATTTGCATGTCGTTATTGATTGATTATTATTTGAATTCACTTAGGTAAATTCATGCTAGTAATAATTGTTAATTTAAATTTGTGTTTACGAGGTCATTCCGATAGTGTTGGGGAATTAATTGCACGGATCTATTCGATGAATATTTAAATACAAATTTAATTCTAACAATTATTACTAGCATGAATTAATCCTATATTAGTTCAAATAATAATTCAACAACAAATCATGATATAAACAGCTTCACGTGAAATCCTACGACGAATTAATTACTACGAGTTTATGTCAACGCATTCTCTTGGAATGGCAAATGGACCTGCCGATGAAAACACACCAAAAGGCCTTCCCAAGTATTCCTTTAGTCCTGCTCGACAAAACCGGGAAGGATGCTTCTTAACAATTAACAAAAAGGAAAAATAAAAAATTGTTGCATTACCTTTTTGGGATTTACTAATTTTTTCCAAAGACACGGATTTTTACTTGGAAATGAAAGGATCATCCCTATTTATAGATGGGTGGTGGTCAAAATTTTGAGAAAAAACCAATGTGGGAAAAATCTTTTTTGATCTCCAAGAAATCTTGAATATATCTCATATATTCTTTTCTCCATAATTAAAATATTCCACAAAAAATCCTAATTCATGTTGTTATGGAATTTTCAAAAATTAAGAGGAAAGAATCCAAGATTCGATCTTCTTGAATTTATGAGATATACTTGTATTTCAAGAAATACATATCTACCATAATATCTTTTCAAGAAAATCTTTCTTTCCCCTATTATCAAAAATTTCAAAATTTCAAATATGAATAACTAAGGAGATTTCTTGAATTTTATGAGATAATCTTGTATTCCAAGAATACATATCTTCATTCCATAAATAAAAATTCAAAGAAAATCTTTTCTCCCCTTTTATTCATAATTTTCAAAAAAATTGGAAAAAATAGGCAAAAAAAATTTATTTTATTTTAAACACCTTTTTCAGCTTATGGACTTTATATTGGGCTACATAAATGGGCCTTTAGAGAATTAAGATCGATTCTTCCAACGGATCTTGAATTATCAATATTGAGCCACAATATTATTCAAGCCCATAAATATTAATTAATCCCACTACATAATTAATATTGCACTATCCATCTTAACCCATATTATAAATAATATGGCCCCGCTTATTATTTCCCGTTTAAGATTATCTAGCCCATTAATTAATTCAAGCCACCAAATAGCTTTCCATTAATTAATATCTTTTGTCCTTGGTTAAGAACGGTTCAACATTATTATCCATACCGAAACTAGTTCCACTTGCAAGATTTGGTATGATAAATCTATGAACCTCCCAAGGGGGCAAATCTAACTTTATATTTGCACAAAACATTCTCCGGACAAATCTTTTAGCAATCGCATGCGACCAATAATATCGCCCAAGATATAAAGTATTGAATCTCATTGATTCTCTACCCGTGATAAGTCAAAGCAATAGTTACCAACCACATGTGATCCTATTTAAAGGATTTAAGATTAAGAAATAACGAATCACCGAGGTCTAATTCTTCCTTGTTCAGCTCAAGAATTTGTCCTCCCCAGAGGGTCCTATTCAAAGGCATCACCATGCACTAGTGTAATTCTTGGTCAAGACAAGCCAATCTCGAGCCTTTACACTTCAACCTTTCAATGACGGATTGTTCATTTCCATCTAGGTCGTGAATGGTGTACTTTTGTTACAAGGGATCGCAATTTAATCTTCGTGATCCGCATCACTAAATTAACTACAATGTAACACGATTATTTATCGAATCAGCTTATTAAAAACATATGTAACATTCGGGATGATATTTAAAGATCGCCGATAAACAATTTATTTCAAGAATAAGTCCGAATTCGCTTTTGATTATACAAAGTAAAGAAATACTTTCCAAAGATAATCCCAACAATCTCCCACTTATACTCAAAGTCCGCTTAAGTATACTACAAAGATGTCTCGCGGCAAAGCTTCCTAATATGTGACGCCTAATGTCACCTAATCTAACCCCAATAATTTCTCCCACTTATACTCAAAGCAGATTGCAAACTGTCTTGACACCCATTCCTTCCACATGTCTCGAATGTATTCCGAGGCGCACTTTCAGAACGGATCCGCTAGTCATTTCTCGACGCTATCTTTGCCACCTCTATATCTCCTCTCTAACGATTTCTCGATAAGATGGTATTTTTCAATGTGTTTGCCGGGCCTCTTCCTTTTGGTTCCTTTGAATTTGCAAATCATTCCCAAGATTGTCACAATAAATGCTGATTGTGTCAGTGAATTCGAACTACATCCAAGTCCACTAGAAGTTCTCGAGCCAAACCGGCTTTTTCACGGCCAAGAAGCGCCTACATATTCGGCTTCCATGGTAGAATCATGATGCATTTCGCTTAACGCTTTCCCATGTCATGGCTCTTCCCCATGCAAAACACACTACCGAGGTAGATTTTCCGAATTTAAGTCCGATTGAAATCCGAGTCCGTAGAAATACGGGATTTTTCGACTTATCCGATCGATAAATTAACATTCTATCTCGAAGTTCTTTCAGACATTTTAATGATTTAACCGTCATTCCAATGTTCTTTCCCCTGTTACTTTGATATCTTGCCACCATGCCAACGCAAGAAGCAGAGGATCGTCTCGTACACGCGATTGCGACACATAAGGCTTCCGGCTAAACCAAGTATACGAATGCCTTTCACGTCATCTATCTCCTTTTGGTCTTAGGGCACATTTTC